>CAUYPO010030619.1:0-25914 GCA_963574435.1 Cheirogaleus major | reverse complement strand
CAAGAATGGAAAAACAAGCACCACATGTACTCACCAGCAAATTGGTATTAACGGATCAACACCTAAGTGGACATATAGGAATAACATTTGTCAGGTGTTGGGCGGGTGTTGGGCGGGTGGGAGGGGGGAGGAGGGGATGGGTATATACAAACATAATGAGTAAGATGTGCAACGTTTGGGGGATGGTCATGCTTGAGGCTCTGCCTCGAGGGGGAAGGGGGGACATGGGCAATATATGTAACCGTAATATTTGTACCCCCATAATATGCTGAAATAAAAAAAAAAAGTTCCAGGTTTAAGTATGTCTGGAACTAAGACCTTCTAGAAACCTATAGTACACTCCATGGGATCCTAGGTTTTTTGGGTTTTGTTTTTTGTTTTTTAGTCCAGGCAAGAAATATTTCCAAATTCATCTTAGAAGTCTTCTTTTACTGTCCCAGCTTCAAGAACATGACATTAGGGGGCAAAAAGTCAAAAACAGTTACCTCATGGCATTTGGAGACACCAGCCACGTGTTTCGACAGTCTCCCCTGAGGCTCCATACTCCCATGTTGCTTATTGCTACATTTTTAGTTAATATGGGATGCTTGAGACTTAGAAATTAACAATCAGACCACTGACATACTCTGGAAGCTTTCTCTCTCCACGCCACCCTAGGATTTTATTACTGATGTCACTACATAACTTCCTCAAACTTGGACTGCCAAGACTGGGGCATCGTGGGGCTTGCACCATCTGCTGAATCTATTTGGATTCCCAGTTTGCCTTTTGCCTAAAAGTGAGCATCGAAGGTTCAGGTCACTGAGACTGAAACTTCACAATTGAGGCGTGTCTGGAGGTATCAGCATGTGCCCACCGGGAGGCAGAGGCAGAAAAGTGCAACATCAGTCACTTCTCTCCTGCTGTGTCCCAGTAGAATGGCCCAGAGTTGTTGTCCTTTCTCTGAGAATATGGTGAGTTTTTTCTTCCCTCCCAGGCTCCGAGTATGGACAATTCCTGTTTATTACAGAAGTAAACCCGTATGCAGTTGTGGCGAAGCTAGGGAAGTAAGGTCCAGAAGAGGGAGTCACTAACTCAACTTTCTGACGCACTGCGCAGGCAGACCAGGGCTTGCCAGAGTTGCTGGGACACCAGGCACACCCACCCACCACGACGGGGTGGCAGAGGGCGGCGAGAGAAGGGAAGTCCATGGGAGGCAGGTCCAGGCCGCTGTGGGCCAGCAGGACCAGTGTCAGGATGATGAACTGGACCCGGAGTTGGGCAGAAAATGACAAGGCGGACCCCACCAGCAACTCTCTGACCATCTGTGATGAGGAACGGGGAGAAACTGCTAGTGTCTGCATCTTCTCCCACCACGTCTCACCACCACCAGCTCCAGAGGGCGAGGGCTGCCCTGCCGCGCAGCTTTCTCCTCTGACCAACTCCAGCCACACAGGAGTCTGGGATACGTAGTTCCAGCTCAGCCAAGTCCACACAGTACAAAACCATCCATACATACCTCTTTCAACCATTTTTAATTTATTTCCAGATAAAGACGATAATAAAATTATGTTTTCACCTAACATGGTGCAACTACCTCTCATACAACTGAAGGACACGCTAAGTCTCTCTCCAAATAGGAGCCTGTGTGTTACTTCTTCTATCTTTGGGTGGCCATATCCTGCAAAGCCATTCGTAAACTAGGACTGAAGATTTTCCTTCTCAGTCAGCTGGTCACAGGGAAGTCCCATTGAGGCCGTAGCGGAGGTTGAGAGAGAAGGCAAAGTGGCAGATCTAGGAGATTCCGAGCCACGTGCACGCATAATTCGCATGTGCTTTCAGGATCTGCTCAAGCCCAGTACTGCATATATTACCTCCCCCGGGGACAGAGTGTTGCCCTCATGTCTAACTTTATGGCTTGGTTGGTCAGAAAACACCCAGTTCATGATGGGCAGTTTGGGTTGGATGGTGGCCTGTGGAAGTGTTCAGTCTCTTCTTTGGCCCTGTCACACGCCAGAAGGTATTTCTTAAAAGGAGAGAACAGCATAGCTATGCTTCAAAATCCTGAAGACCTGCTCTATGATTCATTGATAGGGGCCTGCCAGCGTCTCCGTATAGCATCCTGACTGGCAGAGACCAGGTACCATCAGATCTGCTGTATCACACAGCAGTGGCAGAGGAGTTCAGAGAGGTCTACTGCAGAGCCTTCTTTTGCCATGAGACCCACGCAAAATTGGCAGCCTTTGGGATCACTCAACAAATAGCTCGGCATGACATGACCAAATGAGGTAAATGTAGCCTTCGAGATCCAATAAGGCCCATTTAGAGTTCGTATTTCTTTCCTACTGGAGAAGGTGCTAGATGCAGAAACTGACTGTTCACCTTGGAAGGGATATTTTAATATGTCTTGGAGCATGAAACTCCTAGAAATTTTCACTGAGATGGAGGGCTCCTGAATTTTTGTGGAATTTACGTCCACCATGCATTGCACACGTCTTGTCAAAGCGTCTAGGCCAGTTGCTCTCCAACTCACCTCCCACTCACCAGTTCCAATCAGGATGCTATTATCAACTACCACCAATGTAGTAGGCCAGCACGAAGTCCTGTGGAATGGACAGATCCCCGTAGATTAGATTATGGCAGAGGTCTAGGGAGTTACTATAACCCCAGGCTAGTCCAGTGAAGGTGTGTCGCCAGCTCTGCTGACTGAAAGCAAACTGATTCTGATGATCTTTACCAATAAGTAGAGAGGGGAAAAGCATCTGCAAGTGTGATACCTGCAGACCAGGTGCTAGGTGATGTGCAAAGAATACACATCTAGAATAGCAACTGCAATTGGAGTCGCCACTGGGTTAAGCTTACAATAATCCACTGTTTGTTTCTAAAATCCATCTGTCTTCTGCATAGGTCAAATAGGCAAGGTAAAGAGAGATAATGTAGGATTCACTAACTCCGGCTTTCAAGTTCCTGACAGTGGCACTAATCTCTGCAGCCCTTTGAGGAATGCCATAATGAGTTTGGTTTACTCTGTGCGGAGATAGAGACAGTTCTAGAATCTTCCACATGGTGTTTCTCACTATAATAGCCTTGAGTCATTCCATGGGTCAGGAAAACAGTGTGGAAATTCTGCTGGTTATGGAGCTTGTCTATTCCAGTTATGTATTCCTAAACCGGGGGTGTAAGCATAGCATGGGTTCAGAGACACACTTGGCCCACTGTTCAATGGACCCGAGTCAAAACTCCGTGAATCACCAGACCCCCAACAATGTCCTACTCTGGCTGATGGGCCATAGTAGCATTTTGGGTCTAATAAACTCCCAAGGTCTCATTATTTCCCCTTCCCCTAACAAGTGGTGCACATGCCTTTGGAGAAGGCTAAGAGAGAAATTTACAATACGTGCAGGCATGCATCACTTATCTGTGGGGATACGTTCTGAGAACTGCGTGCTTAGGTGATTTCATCACTATGCCAACGTCATAGAGTACAGTTACACAAACCTCGATGGCATGGTCTACTATACACCTAGGCTATATGGTAGAGCCCGTTGCTCCTAGACAGCACACCTGTCCAGCATGTCACTGTGCTGACTATTGTAGGCAACTATAATGTAATGGTGAGTATTTATGCGTCTGAACATATCTAAACATAGGAAAGGTAGGGTATAAAAAATAAAAATGGCACACCTGTATAGGGCACTTTCAGAGTGAATGGGGCTTACAGGCCTGGAAGCGGCTCTGGGTGAGTCAGCGAGTGAAGGGTGAGTGCGTGTGCAGGCCTCGGACATCACACTGCTGTAGGCTTTATAAGCATGGTAAACTTAGCCCACACCAAATTTATTTTTTTTAATTTTTTTAAATTAACCTTAGTTTACTGTAACTTTTTTTACTTTATGAACTTCTGAATTTTTTAACTTTTTGACTCTTTCATAATAACACACCTTAAAACACACATTGCACGGTGGGACAAAAATATTTTCTTTCTTTATATCCTTATTCTGTATGCTTTTTTCTATTTAAAAATTTTTTTTTTTACTTTTTAAACATTTTGTTAAAAACTAAGACACAAACACACATTAGCCTAGGCCTGCACGGGGTCGGGACCGTCAACAGCACTGTCTTCCACCTCCACACCTGGAGGTTTCCTGGGGCAGTGGCACACAGGAAACTGTTATCCCTCCAGTAACAATGCCTTCTTCTGGGTACCTCCTAGAGGACCTGCCTGAAGCTGTTTTATAGTTAACTTTTTTTGTTTTAAAAAGTAGAAGGACATGCTCCAAAATAATGGTAGAAGGTATAGCATAGTAAATACATAAACCAGTGACATAGTCCTTTACTGTCATTATCAAGTATGATGTACTGTACGTGATTGTATGTGCCAGACGTTTCTCCAACTGGCAGTGCAGTGGCTTGTTTACTGTGCTCTACCACGTTGGGACAGCTAAGACGTCACTAGGCAACAGGAATCTTTCAGCTCCACTGTAGTCTTAGGGGACCAGCATCGTATGCGCCGTCCATCATTAACTGACACGTTGTCACGTGGCTCACGGCTGCACTGTGGCCATGCCGCAGGGTCGACTGCACTGCGCGTGAGTAGTTACAGCTGTTCCTGCATTTGCTCTGAGAGACCAGCAGCAGTCACACTCCTCACACGGCCTGACTCCAGGAGCCTCTGCCTACCCACCAGGACGTCTGTCGTTAGGCCCGGTGCAGCCTTACAACCATGGGTGTTGGAGGACTCCAAGTCTCTGCAGCTATCCGGGGAGACGCAGCAGCCTAGACACTGTGCGACCGCGAGGCCCTGAAGAGGGTCTTTGGATACAAATCTGTTCATACCTCAGGGACAAGGCCGTGTAAGTCAGGTACAGTAAACCCCTCTGTTTGAGTTTCCTAGGGCTGCTGTAATGGGTGACCACAAATGGGGTGGCTTGAAACAACAGAAGTGTTTCCTCTCACAATTCTGGAGGCTGGAAGTTGAAATCAAGCTGTCCCCAGGGCCATGTCCCTACTGGAGGCTGTGGGGGACATCCTTCCTCGCCTCTTCCAGCCTCTGGTGGCCCCATAGCTCCAGTTCCTCCCTCTGTCTTCACACAGCCTCCTTCTCTGCGTGTATCTGTGTCCTCTCCTCTTCCTATCAGGACACCCGTCACTGATCTCAGGGCCCACTCTGCTCCAGGAGGAACTCGTCTTAACTAATCACATCTTCAAGGACCCTGTTCCAAATAAGGTAACATCCTCAGGTTCAAGTGAACATCAATTTGGGGGTTAGGGGACACTGTCCACTCCCCTGAGCCCTCTAAGGGTTTTTCTCAACCCTTGCTGCCTATTAGCCACTTGGTGGCCCCCTTTAGACCCACAGTGTTTGGGCCCCATTCTCACCTCCTAGGATTCTGATTTAGTCTTGCTGGAATGGAATCCAAGCATCAGTGCTTTCTAAAGCTCCCCAGATGATGTTTCCTGGCTGCAGACCAGTGATTTGAGTGATATATGACACTTTCCACCCAGCCACGGGTCCAGGGAGAGCTGAGGTCTCTGCCGTCCTGATGTCAGGCTCCTACTCAACACTGAAATTCACCTGTCTGGTCCACAGGGATTTTGCCAGATATAAACTCACTACCCAGACTTTTTGCCTCAAAAAAACACAGGACATGGAGGAGGGGGAGATGTTGGTCAAAGGAGACACAATTTCAGTTAGATAAGAGAAATAAGTGCAAGGGAGCTCTTGTACAATGTGGTGACCATAGTTAATAATCAGGTATTGTATTTCTGAGAATTGCTGAGAGAGTAGATTTTCAATGATCTTATCACACACACAAAATGGTAAGTATGTGAGATAATGCACATGTAAATTGGTTGAATTTAGCAATTCTACATGTATGCATATTTCAAAACAACATGTTGTTCGTAATAAATACACATATTCCTTATTTGCCACCTAAAGTAAATAAATAAATGAAAATTATTTTAAAAAAACAAACAAAAAACACGCAGGACCTTGCATCCACACAGTCAGAGCAAGGTCCTACATACACACGGTGATAATTAGCCTGGGTATACTGCACTCTGGTATTATTTTTACTTTGGACGTCTGTTCTATATTCCCCCTAATATACTCCAAGAAGTGTGCTTCTGGGAGGGAACTGCTCTTTTTGGTTGGCAGGCATCTCTCAGACTTTGCCCTCTCACCTCCCCATACACCCGAGATACCCTCTGAAAACATAGCCCCTCTCTCGCAGCGCTCTCTTGGCGTAACATTTCTCGGAGGCTTGGACCTACCCTGGAGGCCAGTCAGGCCCCTTCCGCATCCTCTGCCCTCCCCACTCCCAGCCCTGAGACCTCCTCCTGGCCCTCGGCGCGCCTGCTCGGAGCTCCCTTCGCCACAGCACTGCCGTGGCCCGTTTCCAGCCTCTCTGTATGGACATATCGCCCCAGCCCAACTTCACGACCTCAAAACACAAACATGCAAAATAGGCCACGTGTCTACTACTGTGGGTTTAATGGGTTTCATTTAGTATAAAATCAAAGACTGGCTTCCAAAACCTGAAACATTGGAGTTTTTCTTACTAACTATAAAAAAAAAAGTCTCCTTTTCTCCATGTTAGTTAAAGTTTTCAGTTGTGGAAGAAAGGCTTTTTTTTTTCCGTTTAATTAAACTTCATAGATGAAGTAAATCTACATGTATGTCAACCCTGAATGCTCATAGAACCAGAGATTTTTCCACTAGGAAATTGCCCCCAAACTCTTCCCGAAATCTGACGGCCTGTGGAGTCCTGTCACCGTGGAGGCTTGTCATCACGTCTTCTCAAGCCGCCACTGGCCGAATTAGTGGCAGGGAGGTAGGGCCAACTGGTCCCCAGTGATTGGCAAATTACTGCTAATTATTCCCGATACTCTTCCTAGAATTATGACTAATACTAGAAATCTATGTTTAGTGTCACCTAGGGTACTTTCCTTCATCAAAGCGAAATTCTCTTCTCTCCACCCGATGCCCTGCCCACATGGTGGTTAAGCCTCTGTTGTTTTCCTTCCGGGGCTTTGCTTGGGTATTAATACCTTGGTGGTGAGCAGCACATCTGCCTATTCCTGGAAAACTATATATAAAGCAAAGGAAGCTCATCAAATGCCCCGAGAAGGACACAAAGAAGCCTTTCCTGCGTGTGTTTCCCCAAAGCTGTCGCAGAAAGCTTTTGTGTTGCTTCTGCCAGGGCCACTGGGGAGGGAGGCTGGCAGGGGGAGAAGACAGTGTTCTGGCCGGTGGAGGTCACCCGGCCACGCCCTGGTAGGAATACTGCACCAAAGGCCACCACTCATTTCCTCCTGGTTTGCTCCCAGCCAGCGGCTGCAGATCAGAAGCACAGCCCCCACTCACCAGTGCCCCTGCACCACGGAAGGGAGGCTGGGGCGGGGGCGGTCAGTGACCTGTCCTTTGCCCTTCTCTACCAGCTCGCTGCACTTTGGAGATGTTGTTCCACTACCTGTGCCTCTGTTCCCTCATATTTAGCAGGAAAGGATTTAGATTTAGTGATCTCTCAGTACCCTTCAGATCTAATGCTCTAAAATGCCAAAAGGAAGAGACTCATTAAGACAGTACAAACTGGTGACAAAAATTAGCCATGCTGGGCCTCCGTCTTAGCCATTTAACTCAAAATTGTGTCATCTATTTAGCGACAATGATCTCAATGCTTTGCATACAAACCTGTGCCTAGCCACAGTTCTTTCCCACTGGCTGGAGGGTTGTCATTGCAAGGAACTGTCTAGTGTCACTCTTACCCCTCAATCTATCCATTTTTATTCATCTCTGGAGTCAGGTCCTGGTTACTACGTACCTTGTGAGAAATAAGATTTCCCTCTAAGAGCCAAATGATGAGATAAACATCTAATGAACCCATAGCGGAGATGCGATGTTACCTTAAACACAGGAATAAAACAATGCTATGTTCCCACACCACTTCCTCTTCCCAGAAACACAGGAAAACACTTTTCTCAGCTCCTTTAAAGCTGAGACCACGTGCCTGCGTCCTCTTCATGCACACACGGGCCGAGGCGACACTGCGCAGACCCAGGCAGCGAGGGCAGGCGGCGTTCTTCACGCGCTCTCCGTCTGCGCAGCTGGAGGCAGAGAACGCTCAGCAGGCAGAGCTGCGCCGGCGGCACCTGGGTTTCTGAGTCGCTGTGCACAAGGGCCGCCGGGGAGCTGCTGCCCACCTGGGAGTGTGGTATGAGCAAGAAACAGACCTGTTTCTGTTAGCCACTGAGATGTCACCGCCTGTCGCCACAGCAAAGCCTGCCCTATCCTGACTGCTTCAGCAGGCACAAAAGCACAAGGACACAGGTATTCCAGGGCAAAGGCGCCGATGCCCAGCCAAGCGCTGTCCTGAGAGAAGGGTCTTAGCCCTGGGACTTTTCCTGGCTCCACTGGCAAAGTCTCCCATGAGGTAGAAATTGACAGAGTCATTGTGGCAACTTGTTTAATTCCGGAAACCATTAAGCTATCAGTTCCCCTAGTAGCACTTGTTCTTATTAGGGCTTGCAGTCATTCACGTGGGAAACAAAGTGGCTTCTGTGAGCTACGGCATGGTTAACCAAATCTTCTCAGGGATCTGAACAGGTAATACCAAGGGAATGAGGCCGAGAGCTTCCAGAGCAGCTGCCAAGAACTCAGAAGGCCGAGAGCTGAAGGGCCACGGAACACAGGGTCAGGAACACAAGGTCTCTGACCCATGAGCCCAAGCTGCTAGCCTGACTTCCTGGTGTCATTAGCCTTGCCTCCAGGCACTGAACCTTGTTTGCCTAGACCTATAAAACTGCCCCAATCAACTGTTGTTTCAGTCAGCTGGCGCTGAATAACAAACCAGCCCAGGGGCAAACAATACTATGCATTCACGGTCCTGCAGAGATCTGCAGCTCTAGTTCTGCTATGGTCCATGGGTCTACAGCGCAGCTGGAAGGCTCCATTTTACATGTGTTCAATTCTGGGGCACAGGCCAAAGCAACATCTGTTACCTGGTGGCATTTATTTTTTCATGTAGAAGTTGGAAGCTCCCAGAGGGGCAAGCAGAAACGTGTAGCCCCTCAAGGCCTAGGCTCAGCCCTAGCACACTGCCCCTCCCTCCCACATTCCACTGGCCAAGCCCAACCTGGGCAAGCCCAGCATCGTCAGGGAAGGGGAACGCACTTCTACTCTAGTGGGAAGACCTGCAGAATCACATGGAGAGGGTACGGATTCGAGGAGGGTGGGAAAATTGGGAATAACAGTGGAATCTGCCACATCAACACCTCGGTGGCCTCCAGGGGGGCTTCTCATTCATACATTACCAGGCACAGAGTGACCTCAAGAGTTCATCAGATACAGACTCCTGGGCCCACCCTCAGAGATTCTGATCCATCAGGTCTGAGGTGGGGCCTGAGAATTTGTATTGCTCACAAGCTCCCCAGTGACAATGACACTGAGCAGCTGGCCTCCCAGCCACATTCTCAGCAGCAATGACCCTCCCGCATGTCAGATCCCTGGGGTCAGCAGGTAGAAACATTTTAATCCTCTAGATCAGTGGTTCCCAACCTTTTCGGCACCAGGAACTATTTTCATGGAAGACAATTCTTCTATGGACCAGGGGTTGGGGGATGGTTTTGGGATGATTCAAGCACATTACATTTATTATGCACTTTATTTGTATTATTACATTGTAATATATAATGCAGTAATTATACAACTCACCATAGGTTGGGGCCCCCTGCTCTGGGTAATATCTTACAGCTCAGAGCCACGTGCTGGGACACCTTTGCTGAGGGGAAGTGCATTTAAGCCTCTCTGAGGACAGAGCTTGGGAGGAACAGCACCTCGTCGCTCTCTGACCTTGGGTAACCGAGAGCACACAACCGCCCAACTTTTTTCACTGTTAAATAATTTCTAAAAAGAGTTATAGGCTTATAACTCTGCTCCCAGCCTGCCTGTGGTGAGTGAGCGCTTCCTCCCACTGTGCTGATCCATAGTCTCTGTTAAAATACTCACCGGGTATTGAAATTATCTATTTACAAATCTGCTTTCCCTTAATAGCCTGCGGCTCTGTGAGAGCAGCCTCTGTGTCCCCTCCATGTACCTCCTTAATGCCTGACACTTATTAGGGTCTCAGCTTGTGTTTGCTGAGTGAATAAGCGAGCAAGGGAGAAAGACTTCCATCTCAGGAAGCAAGGCTCAAACCGTTTGAGCGTAGTGAGTGAAGAGGAATCTCAACTTGTGCTCCCGCCTCAGGGCCGGACCCTTCCCGGCCTCAGCCCCTCCTGGTTTCCTCCATCAGAGCTGCTTTTCTCACAGCCGTGTGTCAGGAGCACCAGGAGAGAGCTTCAACATGTTAGTGCCAGGCCACCTTCCAGATCAGTCACATCAGAAGCCTCGTGAGTGGGGCCAGCCGTCGGGAATCTTTAAAACTCTTAGGTGATTCCCATGAGGGCCAGCACAGAGGACCCCAGCTCTGCAGACAGCAGTGACCCACACCTGCAGGCGGACACAGGACACTGATGCGTCACAGGTGACGTTTCACCGTCACTGCCACGAGCTCTGCAGCTATTCAGAATCAACAGACAATCAGACAAACAGAAAACGCTCCCCCAGAGTGATGAAAACAAGGGATTAGTTATTGCTGCCTAGGAGCTGGGCGCCTCCCTGGTCCTCGCAGAGCCCGTTGGACCGTGGATCACAAGGATGTGGCGGCCCTGGGAACCAGCCCTCGGCAGTGGAAGGACCCGTCCACAGGCGGCGAGAGGGTGGTTGGCAGCCTGGAGGATGGGAGCCCTGTGTGACAGCCCTGGTGTCCCAGAGGACGGCATGCCACCAGTTCTGCCTGGAGAAGGAGAAGAGAACACACAGAAATCACACGCCAGGAAAGTTGGAGAAAGAGCAGAGGAGGGAGAAAGAGAGACACAGACGTGCAGGGAAGGGGGCATGCGAGGCTGGCTCCCCAAAGGCCAACTGGCCCTCTTCCCATGTGGCCAGGGCCTCCCGCCTCCCCTCACCCGCGGCCCCTCCCACGGTGCATGGTGAGCATCACAGCATCGTCCTTCCTCACTGCTGCCGCGATCACTCTGTGCGCCTCTTCAGTGGCCTCCTGTGTTTTTTACACATCCACATCCTCCCCTGAGGTCATGTTCCCCAAGCAGGGGACACTTGGAATCCCAAACGTGGCCCAAAGTCCCGCATAATAAACACCTGGCGGTTTGATAGAACACATCGGTTTTAGGCTGAGGGAGAACACTGCAGGTGGTTCCGGGCCATTCCTACCCAAAGGCCCTGTTGGTTCTTGTCACCCAGAGGGATAAGCATGGACTTTGTGAAGTAATAAAAATCCGGCATCAAATCAACATCAACTAGTCAGCAAAGTATTTTGACTTTATCAGAGGCCTCCGTAGCCGAGCTCGGCAGAAGTTAATGAAGTCCAGCATCCAGGGATGCCGCTCATGCAAGCAAGGGAATTTGGTTTCCGGATCCAGGCCTTTGGAGACCCCTTGGCCTAGCTAATTAGTTCCACGTGCAGAGTCTCAGAAGTGGTGAGTGACAGGTGATGGACACAGACTTCTAGCTTGCCTTATATCGACAAGAAAACAGGACATGACTATTCCCAGCTGTTTCTTTTACTGCAGGTACTGCCAGCGGTCACTGCAGATCACATCACACAGCAGGACTAAAGAAAGCTCCCACCTTCTCCTCTAGCATGGACAAAAGGAATAAAGAGAGATTTAAGAGCTTGTGGTTTCTGGTTTTGTTAGAGCAGAGGACGAATGCTGATTCATCTTCTGATAGTATTTTACCCTCCCAGGAATCTAATGGCAAAACCAGTTCAAAGTGAGCCACCGACTCTGCAAATCAGGGGTCCTCAAACTATGGCCCGCGGGCCACATGCGGCCCACCAAGGACATTTATCCGGCCCGCCAGGTGTTTTTGCTGCCACTGCCTGTCCTGCTTAGCAGCCGACTCGTCCCAGGCCCCCAGTGCGCATGTGTGGAATGTGCGCCGCACTCTCCAATGGCCCTCCAACCGTCTGAGGGACAGTGAACTGGCCCCCTGTTTAAAAAGGACCCCTGCTGCAAATACTACTCAATTATCAGATTCGTTTGGATGGTGGTAGGATTTTTCTCACGGGTTCGACCAAACACACAACCCGACAATTGGTTCGGCTTCGTAGTCACTGTTTTCCTTGCTTGTGATACTGCCTTGTTGCTTCACTCCTATCCTGCAAGCGCTGCATGCCTTGGGAAGTCTTAAAGCCCGGCCTTCCAAACAAGTACCTGTCCAGTCATATTGTCCAAGTCTGGTGACTGAGACCAGGAGAGTCTGGGTTGGCCAAGTACAGGCTCAGGTCCATGAGGATGCAACGTGGACCGGCCACATGGCAAGAAAGGGGGCAGGCAGTGCCTCCTCTGCAGGCTACAGCGAGAAGCCAGTGAGATAAAATATGAGCTAAGAGCTTCCATTTCATGATATTGTGCATCTTTGGTCAAGAGGCCCCTAAACTGAGCTTGCAAAATGATTTTTATAATGATAACATGACATGTGTCTTGAATAACTGAAAAGAATCAGGGGACCCAGTGACCATCTACATTTCAGTCCCCAAAAATAAACCAGCATCCACTACAATGGCATGGGGGGGGCGGTGAAAAATGACTTCCCTCATATTGGAGTAAGCAAATCAGACTGGGAAATATCTTGTTACAAGCAAAGTACAGAGGTCTCCAGAGTCCTGCCTCAGGGCTAGCCTGCCTTTCCATGTCTCCAGGGACTCCTCAGTAGGGTAGCTCTAGACTGAAAGGGAAAATGGTGCTTCTTCTGGGGGCCTCACCCCACCCCAAGGGTGTCCACTAGGCCCGGCCCAAGTCAGAGCTCCAGGTCCCCACCCCAGATGGGAGGAGCAGCTGCAGCCACATCTGGGCCCAGGGTGTCCCCAGAGGGTGGGTGCCGGCAGCACCCAGGGCACAGGTCCGAGCCAGCATTCTCCCTCACCTGGTGACCTTACCCCTCCAGGAAGCACCCACCAGGGCCCCAACCCCTCTTCTGACCCCCCAGAACCTCTGGAGCCATCGCCCTCACCTGTGCTCTCTCTGCCCTCTGCTCCTCTCCCCTGCTCTCAGCATTTTGCAAACTAGCTCATCCTGTGATCGTCATGACAGCTGGGACATCATTGCGCCCACCCTCAAAGAGAAAACATGCTCCCATTCCAGACAGAGGACCTTTGAAAATATGAGTGATTGTTGCTGGATCTGTCTGCAAATACAGTCACCAAAAAGTTCCATGCTCTGGATGCTGACCTAAAGACTTCAGATCACAGCTCTCCCTGTTAAATGTCAAACTTTTCCCAGAACACCTCTGAAATGAGAAGAGTTCATTACTACACAGTAGATGTTTATGAATTCAGTGATTTCGAAATGGTTGTGCAATGAGAATGAGCCTTTAAGAAATATGTCCCAGTAGAAATTTCCATGCAGGATCCTAGTTGAGCTTGATTTTTAAATCTTTTAAGGGATTTAGTAACAAATCCCATTCTTCCTGCTGTGGTACTGGGAACAGGCTGCAAGAAAGTGGTTTCTTTGACTCCGAGGTGGAGAAGCTCTCCTGTCTACATGAGGGTCTATTTTATGTCATTCCTGCCTGCAGATTCCCGCAGATTCCTGTTGCTGCAGTTTCATCCAGGCCTGGCCCTGCTGGGAAGGGGACAACATACATGTGCTACCTGCCCAACACTAGGTGACAAAGTCACTGCTTTCTTGAGAGCAGTTTGATTTTCAGCTCATTGATTTCTCTCCCCCCACAATGTTGTTGGAAACAGACAAGTACAAGTCCAGTGTTTACCTGTTTTAAGGGACACGTGGATAAAAATGATAAAAATAACATTTGTGTAACACCTCATGGATTACATGTCACTTCAACAAAAATCATGTTGCTTAATCATCCAAACAACCAAGGGATATAAGAGTTGCTATTTCCCCGATATCTCCATCCTTCACTGCGCAGTAGAGATAAAGCAATCTGGGGGTTGGGAGGGGTGACTGGGCTTCACCTGTGCCCTCCCACTCTGTCCATCACCTTGCTCCTTGGCTACAGCTGCGTCCCAGCAGGAGCTGATGAGAAGTGGTTTTCAATCCTCTGCCCTGCAGCAAGGCAGCTGTTCAGAAAGAAGAGAGCCTGCCTCTTTCCAAAATTCTGCAGAGGAGACCTGGGCCACAGCTTTCCAGAGTGCACGCACGCTCAAGGCCCAACACAGCCGTGACCGATGCCACCCATGGCAGAGCCTGTGCACTGGCCTCCCGTTCCACCATCTCTGGGAAAGGGGAGCGTGCACTGCCTTCCTCTCAAAGACAGCAGGAGTGTGTTTCAGCAGGGCTGTCCCGGGGCCACAGGCCCACTCCAGAGCATGCGGCTCTGGGGGGGTTGTGCGGGGAATGGCCCCTTCTCTCTCGTGGGAGCAGGAGGAAGGGTCCATGTGAGTCTGCTGTCCCTGAGGACTTCAGCAGGGCAGCCCTCAGGATGGCGGATGGACGTGCAGTGGGGAGACTGACGGCGCAGGAAGGCCTGGTTCTCTCACTCCTCCAGCGTGTGATGCGGTGACCTGCGGGGTGAACTGAAGAGCACGGAGGACGCAGAGTAAGGACAGGTCAGACAGCGACCCCAGGCCTGAGCTGCACTGCCAAGCAGGAAAACGGCCGCTACCTCACACCCTCCCGCCAAGTCACCCGGACGCTCCTGTGGCGAAGCCTGACCTGGAGAAGATCCTTCAGCACAGCTAAGATTGCATAACTGTCATTTGCCTGTGGAACCCGACTATCACCAGGACTTACCAGCCGGCCACAAGCTACCAGGCTGCTTACATGAGGCCAGAACTCAGGGCAAAAGATGGCTACGTGACCCACCACCCAAAATACATACACACACGCACATAAATACATGCACACACGTATACACATATATACACACACATATATACACACGTGCATACACACATACACATACACACACATACATATACATATTTACATATACATACACATACATATATACAGTCACATACTGCATAACAACATTTCGGTCAACAACAAACCACACATATGACAGTGGTCCCATAAGACTTTAATGGAGCTGAAAAACTCCTATGGCCTAATGACGTCTTAGCCGTTCTAACATCGTAGAGTAACTCACATTACTCAGGTGTCTGTGACAATGCTGGTGTAAACAAACCCACTGCCCTGCCAGTTGGACAAAAGTCCAGCATATACAATCATGTACAGTACGTAATACTTGATAATAACAAATGATGATGTTACTGGTTTGCTTTTGCATATTTACTATGATTTTTTTTATTGTTATTTTAGAGCATACTCCTACTTATTAAAAAAAAAAGGTAAAACAGCCTCAGACAGGGCCTCCAGGAGGTATCCAGAAGAAGACATTGTTACCATAGGAGATGACAGCTCCTGTGTGTCACTGCCCCTGAAGACCTTCCAGTGGGACAGATGGGGAGGTGGAAAACAGTGATATTGATGATCCTGGCCCTGTGTAGGCCTAGGCTAATGTGTGTTTGTGTCTTCATTCTTAACAAAGAAATTTAAAATGTAAAAAAATAAATTAAATTTTTTTAAATAGGAAAAATCTTGTAGAATAAGAAGTAAACAAAATATTTTGTACAATTGTGCAATGTGTTTGTGTTTTAAACTAAGTGCTATTACAAAAGAATCAAAAGTTTAAGAAAATCCAAAAGTTTATAAAATAAAAAAGTTATAATAAGCTAAGGTTAATTTATCTATCTTGAATAAAGAAAAATTCTTAAATGTGGTTTAGCCTAAGTGTATGGTGTTTATAAAGCCTACAGGAGTGTACAGTAACATTCGAGGCCCTCACCTCCACTCACTCACTGACACCCAGAGCAACTTCCAGCCCTGCAAGCTCCATCCATGGTAAGTGTCCTACACAGGTATATCATGTTTATCTTTTATACCACATTTTTACTGTGCCTTTTCTATGTTTAGATACATAAATACATACCACTGTGCTACAATTGCCTACAGTATTCAGTGTAGTAACATGCTGTACAGGTGTGTAGCCTAGCAGCAATAGGCCACACCATACGGCCCAGGTGTGTAGGTTTGTGCACTGTGTAGGTTTGTGTAAGTGCACTCTGACGTTCACACATTGATAAAATCACCTAATGACTCATTTCTCGGGACATATCCTCATTGCACAATGCATGGCCCCCTATGTCCCCCATCTACCACTCTTAGCGGTGAGCGGTCTGACTTGTGACCCTAGCTCAGCCTCCCTGCGACTCACATCATAGAGCTACAGCCAAAAAGGAAAGACTCGATTGAAGAAGGATGGACTGGGTTAAGGTCCACGTCTGTCTATCAAAGCCTATTTCAGAAAGACTTCTTGCACATTTTCTGTGCATCCTGTTTCACACCAACTTTTAAGAACTTTTTAGAGACATAGGCACATGAGTAAAATAATCCTTACTTCTTGCCCAGTCAGCAAAGCTTGCCTCAAAACACACTTACAATATTGACAAACTGAGATTCATACCTTGTCACTGATCTAGCAAGCTGTAGACAGACTTCCAAAGCAAATGGCTTTTTAATATGTGAAAGTGTGGCTTTAAAATCATTCAACCAGGGTAACTACAGCTCCTCCACGATTTCCATGCCTTCATCCACATCATTGGGATGGTCGCTCACCTCCACCCTGCACCAAGGCAGGGCTGTCTCGTGCCCAGATCAAAGGCAGCAAACACCAGGGGCTTTTCCTTAAAAAGAAAACAAGAGGCGGGGCGCGGTGGCTCACACCTGTAATCCTAGCACTCTGGGAGGCTGAGGCGGGAGGATCATTTGAGCTCAAGAGTTCAAGACCAGCCTGAGCAAAAGCAAGAGCCCATCTCTACTAAAAAATAGAAGGAAATTAGCTGGACAACTAAAAATATATAGAAAAAATTAGCCAGGCATGGTGGCTGGCACATGCCTGTGGTTCCAGCTACTCGGGAGGCTGAGGCAGGAGGATCACTTGAGCCCAGGAGTTTGAGGTTGCTGTGAGCTAGGCTGACACACCATGGCACTCTAGCCTGGGCAACAGAGTGAGACTCTCTCTCAAAAGAAAAAGAAAACAAGAATCCCATGTGCTCTTTAAATACTCGGATTGATAAACCTGGCAAGTCTTTCCTCTGTACATCCCGGTGACACACACACAGATGAATAAAATCTGTGCAGATGGCTGCAAATGTTCTGATCTCTGTCATGAATAACAAAAGCTCCCAGAAATCAATAAACCTGAGAGTGAGATGGTCACTGTTCCCAGCAGGTGACTGGAGTGTCCAGGCAGTCACGATTCATGGAGCTGAAGCTTCACCATGAGGGAGGGAAATGTGTCATGTTACCCTAGGAAATGTCTGAAAAATCCTATAACTGCTTAATTGGGCTTTCTTATAAATACAACATGCACCAGAACAATTCTACTGTCATGGTGGAAAATATCAGTAAAATATATATTGGTCCATTTTCCTGTTTTATTCTACAGCACAGGTCCCGCTGAGTAATAAATAATAATGAATTAATTAATTAAGCTTCTCCATGTTGCTCAGGATCTGTATGCAATCATGCCTTTCCAATACCATGAAAATGAGAGTTAAGTATAAATAATTAGCTGGATCTCCAGCAACCTTAGACTTTTGCTCCACAAGATGATTTTACATAAATTCCTGTGAATTCGTCTTTTTACCACTTACTTGTTTATTTGGCAAAGGATTTCCTGCCAGTTGATATTCTGGTAACTTCAGAAAATCTGTTAATTCAATACATTTTTAATATCTCCTTTATTGTAGACTCTGTGTTAGGCCCTGGAAAAATAAATATAAAATATCCAGCCCCTACTCTTAAAAAAGTATGGCCTAACGGGTGATACAGAGAAGTAAACCAGAAACTAAAGGTGGTAGGATAGTCGCCATGACAAAGGCCTTGGTGTGGGGCGGCGGTGGGAGAATTCTATCCCTGCCACTGTGTGCAGTTGCCAGCCAGGGCGATACTACACAGCAGACTGACCTCTAGTTGGTCTTAGGTTTTATCACTGCTTTTAAATACTCTGCTGACACTGTGCCCCACGATGCCCCCAACACTCCCAGGCCACCCCTCCTGGCAGAGAGGCCAGGGTGGGGCATCTCGGGGCAGGAGGGGAGGAAGCAGCAGCCTGAGCGCACAGAGACCCCACGCACAGCCACGCCTCCTGATGGGTGCCTGCAACCTGGCCGTGATTTGGACATTAACCTCCTGAGGAGGTTCTCCTGGAATTGTCACACTGAGAGGCTTAGGCTAGTTTAAGAGCCAAGGGGGGATCCCTGACGACAGGTACTGTGTGACCTGACACACACAGGGGAGCCACAGAAAGCCGGGTAGGTGGGAGGGAAGAGGGCCCTGGGCTCAGACGCCAGAGAATTCCCAGGAGCAAAGGGCCCGCTACAGGACCACGCAACAGAAAATACAAGCCACAGCTGTCCTAGTAGCCACACTAAAAAGAAAGTCAAACATGTGAAGTCCATTTTAATAATACATTTTGTTCAACCCCATAGAGCCAAAATGCTATGATTTCAAAACGTAATCGATACAAAACATATTAAGCAAATTTTACATTCTCAATGCATTTTACATGGTGTGTATTTTAAATAGCACATCTCAGTTCAGACACCATATTGTCACTGGAAATGCTTGATCTGTATTTAGAGTTCAGAAAATGTACAGTTGAGAAACTAGCTTCACAGACCCAAGTGGTTCCAATCCTGTTTAAAAGTTTTTCAATAACTGAATCAAGTATCTGCTTTTAAATTTAAAAGAATTAAACTAAAAATCCCATTGCTCGAGTGCACGGCCACATTTCAAGTGCTCCACGGCCCTCTCCCCAGGTGGCCGCCCAACTGGACAAGCGGACCACTGGGTGTGGCAATGGGAGGACACCAGGTGCCAGGGGCTGTCAGGGGCACAGCCTGACAGCAGGGGGTTCAAGATTGAGGGGTTCAAGGTTGAGGGAAGGTGAGGAGAGGTCATGATATAAATTTCTCGGCTACTGACTTTGTAAGGAAGGAGACAGACGGTATGGCAGCCGCAGCGGGTGCAGAACCACAGGAGGGTTCTTTTCTGCAGGGTGGGAGAATGTCGGAATACTGACAGGCTCCTGGAAAGACGCAGTCCTCAGAGAGAGACTAAAATACAGGAGCATCACGGCTGCAGTCCTTGCCTTTGTTTCTCCTGAAATCCCTGCTTAGAGCAACATGCAATAGTGACAGTCATAACAATGAAGTCTATTGGCGGTTACTATGTTTTGGCTATACTTACTTTATGTATTATCTCATCTTAATCAGCATGTAACCATCGAAGTGTAGGTTTTGCTTTTAGAAGAAAAGCAGAGACTGGAGCAATCATTGTAAAGTCACAATTGGCATTGACTCACAAATATGATCGGAGTATAGTGCCTGGGGAACATGCTAGAACGCTGTGTCTGCATCCTATCTGGGCTTCGCTTTCGCTTGTTGTGGGCGTAGCTGATGTGACGCAGCTTCTGACGCGGGCGATGCGGGAACACACAGGGGAAGTGTGGAATCCGCGTGATGATGCTTCCCCCAAGGGATCCCAAAGCCCGAGGACAGTGTTGCCCGCAAGCAGCATTTGAAGACTGCTGCTTCACAGTGTGGAGGAGGAGACATCTCTAAACCCCCTTGTTTGTCCCCCGCAGCTAAAGCCCGTGCACAGTCCTGTGACAGACCCCTCTATCGATGACTGGAAGTCGTAAGGAAAAGGTTTATCCAAACCAGCCCCGCAGAGAAGGAAACAGCTGCTCACACATGCAGAAAACATGTCTAGCCCACTTCAAAGACGCTGCACATTTCTAACCACCAAAGGAAAGAATTCTGAAAAGAAAGCCATAAATAAGACTTCGAGGGGAAGACATGTTCGGCATTTTTGATTGCTCTGTTGAAAACAGAGCTTTTTGCCCACTTTTTTCTTTTGCTGATCTGGAGCCAATAAAACTATTGACATAATTTTCTTAAAAGCTGAGCACTAGAAATGTATACTTAAAAAAAAGTATACTTTTGTATACTTTTTGTATACTTAATGTATACTTTTAAAAAAGTTTGCCTCTCTGGAACAGCAGCAGTTCTGGTGCATGAGAGAGAGACAGTGACTTCACCTGGTTTGGAGAATTCCACTGCCAACCAGTCCCAAAAATTCTGCAGGAGAGAGAGAGAGGCTGGAGGAAGGGCTGAGCCACAGCATCGGGGCCCCAAGGGAGGACTCCGGAGAGCAGCTGATCCCAGGCTCACTGCCTCACAGCTTTAGGCTGGATTGTTCTAATGGATGGGATTGGCTCAAGGGACCAGCGATGTCCGGGAAGTACAAAAACCATGTTAGGACTCCACAATACTAGGTAATAGTTATATAATACGCTTGCCTTGTGCTTTATATATTAAAATTTCCCTATTTAAATTCCTTTACTCTTCATAGCAATCCTTAGAGATGAAGACATTGAGGCACAGAAAGGTTAAATAACTTGCCCAACATCACACAGCTAGCAAGGTGCAGAGCCGGAATCTGAAGATATGCCATTTGCTTCTGATTTTGCCAAGGAGCAAGCTAACTCTAAGTGCTTCATTTCAACTCAGCTGTCCTCTGAGGTTGTTCTTGCATTAAATCCCAGTGGGCCCAGTGAAAAGGGAAAAGTCACTCAGATTTTCCGAGCTAAAATTTCAACCAAATTATCCTAATGTATATATAGCTGTCATTTTATGGGTCAGAACTTTTCTGAAATAGGACTAGATATTTCCCTAACTTACATTTCAATGAGGTTCTTCCTGCTACCCTTTCCAGACACAGACCAGTGGGGTTTATTGGTCATGAGTCACAGCTACCCCAGAGCTCTAGGAAATAATGTGGTTTCTTTATGAGCTGAGTTCTAAGCTCATAGAGAACTTAGAACTTTGGTTCTAAGTTCTAGCTGCTTCCAGCTAGAACTGGAAGGTTCTAGCTGCTTCCAGAAGGAGCCAGGGACAAGGTACCTCCTGGCAACATCACGAAGTCAGTGAGTTCAGCAGAGGCTGAGTGAGGTAAGACAGAGGCCTGGGGGACTTCACATGTCATCTACCCCCGTGGCCAGGCCCATCTTCCTTGAAGAACGACTACTCTGACAGCTCGTCTACGCCAGGCCTGAGGGTGGGAGCAGGTTCACCAAGAAAGACAAGAGAAGCTGCACTTCAGCTTCAGGAGATTAAAGAGCCCACTGCAAAACACCTGTCCCTAGAGCAGTCACCTCTCTGAATTCTAGATGGCAAATCCCAGGAAGTAAACACAGCCCAGAGCCTGGGAAGGTCTAGAGCTGCATCGAAGCCAGCCTCCTAACTGATGCCAACAGCAGCCGTGGAACCAAGCCAGCCAAACGCCTCGGACTCCAAAAGAAAAGAGTGGGGCCCCTGGTCCCAGCTGGGGGACACTGCCCTGGAGTTGAGGTCCCCCTCACTGGGGAGCAAGCTGCGGAGACCCAAAGGGAAGTGGGCTTGTGGCTTCTCTTGCAGTTCTGTGGGCTGGTTGTGTTCCTCGTAACCAGCCCTGCATAATTTCCTTGTCCCTAGAATTCTAGCCAAAAGCCAAAACTCCCAGCAACAAGGACAGAAACCTTAAAACTTACTGAGACGTCTCCTTGCATTGTTGGGCAGCAACGTGGCCTGCCGTGCAGACTGTGAAAGTGGGGGTGGGGGGAGGCGATATTTTTCAAGCACATACTATGAGCCAGGGTTTTTCCATATATTATCCCACTCAATCCTCAAAACCTTGTAAGACCAGTGTCATTATCCCTGTTCACAGACTGGGAATGAAAACATAGAAAGGTGGCACAGTTTCAGGCTGTAAAGCAGCAATCCGAGCCCCGTTTGGTTGACTCCAAATCCTTATTTCAAAAACTATGGATCTTTGTATCAATTCAGTTTTTGATAGTGAATTCTAGACCCTGAGAGCTGGGAAAGGGGTCAGAGATCATATGGCCCAATCCTTCCAACTTTTGGGGAGGAAACAGTGTCCCAAGAGCTGAGGACAAGTGTCTGAAGTCACAGCAACATTTGTTTACCGCCTGTATTCGTCTGCTGTTGCAACAAGCTGGCTGCTTCAAGCCAAACCCATGTTTCAGTCACACTTTCTGTGGGTCGGAAGCCCGGACACAGCGTGGCTCAGCTAGCTCTCTGCTGGGGTCTCACAGAGCCAGAATCCAGGTGTCGGCAGGGCCGTGTCCCTTCCTGGGGGCTCCAGGGAGGATTCTCCTTCCAAGCTCACTCCAGCTGTGGCAGAATTCAGGTCCTCGTGATTATAGGATGTCCTCGCTTCCTCACTGCCTCTGTGGGCCTCTCTTGGCTCCTCATGGCCACCTGCATCCCTCCACTCACTGTCCCCTCCCTCCAGAAACCACGGCATGACGTGGGGCCTTCTCAGGGTTTCCATCTCTCCAGCCTTCCCTTCTGCCCCGTCTCGGGAATGCCAGCAGAGAGAGTTCTCGCATGTTACTTGGTTGGGCTGCCCAGGCAGTTTGGGATAATCTCTCTATTGTGAGGTCCTGAACCTTAACCACGTCTGCAAAGTCCTCTTGCCACATGACATGGCGCACAGTTTCCGGAAGTTAGGGTGAGAACATCTTTGAGGGGCCCGTCTGCCAGCCACACAATAGTTGTGACCAAAGCCAGAAGATAGGGTTATAGGAGCAGAATGGAAGTGTTTGGCCACACAAATCAGGCCCACTATGTGTCAGGAGTCGCACAGCTCTGGGCCGAAGGGCCTTCCAGCTGGAGGCTGTGTCAGCCGCGGTGGCGTCTGCCATTCCCTGGCAGCCCTGCCGAGAAAGGGAGAGCCACCGCACAACAGGCTTTTCTGGGTGCTTTGGGGCCTGTTTTCGGCAGCATCCTTCGCCATGCTGTGAGGACTGCTGCAAATCCTCAGACTGTTCAACAGGCAGACGTGCAAATGTAAATGCCCAAAACTTAATGCAAAATATTCATTTGCATGTTAATTTATTCAGTCATTCAATAAACATTTATGGAGAGCCTACTGCAAGGCAGCAATGTGAACAGGATTTGTGGATTTGCAGCAACTTTGAATTATTGCTGAGGCAGCACCTCTGCTCCGCCCCTGTGACTGACTGAATTGACCATCTCTGGGCCTTTGCGAAGGTCAGCACGCATGCGTCCCGTGCGCACTGCCACTCCCCCAGGGCAGGGCTGGGGCTGCTAGCAAAGTGACCAGCTCTGCTCCCAGGTGGGTGGAGATGACCGACCACTACAAACAAGGGCTAGGGGACCTGTGGTCACTGTCATTATTCATTCATGCCCCCATCTCTCTGCCCGAGCACCCAGCAGAAGGGGCTTGGGGAGACAGTATCCAGCATGACTCGTGCCTGGCTCCCTGCACGAGCCCATCAAGGACATCCTGCTTGGGGGCAATGTGTGGGACCCTCGCTTCTACTCTGCCAGAGCCCTCGGCATCTGTAATTCAGAGCTGGGTAACACCTTCGGAGTATTAGCCCCTCTCCAGATCAACCAATGTGAAAATCTGAAATGATCCAATCTATGGAGTATTCACTTTTCAAAAAGATCTGGCATTCATCACAAAACATCTTTAAATAGCAAGCTTTCTTTCAATGTAGCTCCATTTGGTAACAGATCCATATTTTTAAAGCTAGAAGGCCTTGAAGTCCAAACTTTTTACTTTAAAACAAGAAAAATGGGGCCCAAAGAGGGAGTGTGCCCTGCCTGGGAGCTCGGCTAATTGTTGCAGGCGGGACTAGAACTCAGAACCTCTGAGCATTGCCCTCTCTCGGCTGCTCCACCTGCCTCCCACAGCGGTGCTTGCAGAGCCAGGGTTATAAATGGACCAACGGTGCAGGCTGCAGAGCACGTGGGGTGCTGGCAGGGACTGGGAGAGGAGGGCTCCAGCCCAAGTCCAACCTGTATGACCTTGGCAAGTCACGTGGCGTCTCTGGATTTCATTTCCCTCGTATATAAAATGAAGGTTGAATTGAATGAAATCTAAAGCCCTTCCCTTCTCCGGTATCCATGACTAAATGCAGAAATCCTGGCAGGCTTAGCCGCATGCCGCGAGCACAATAGAAATACAGAAAATGCTGGTTTAGTGTGCTGTGTGAGGAGGGCGGCCAGAGCAGGGGCCGCAGAGCGCGAGTAAAGGAACACCCACCGAGGGTGAGACACCCCTTCCCAGCCCACCTCGGCTCGCTGCAAGAGCTGGGGGCCACAGGGCGGGAGCAGGGGAGGAGGTGGTTCCAGTGGAATGTCGCAGCAAGCAAGGGCCACCCTCCCCTCCCACCCCATGGAGGTCACCATCCCCAGGCTGCTGCCAGGGGACACTGCCAGGCCTGTCCAGTCACCACTCCCCCGTCAGCAGGTGTCCCAGTGCCTCCCATCCTGGTCCAGGAGGAAGAGGAAGGGCCGCTGTGTCCTGAGCCGTCACGCTTTTCACCGGAGACACGGCAAGGAGAGCAGGGGCTGCCGCAGAGCCCAGTGCGCCCAGCTCTGCCTTCTGCCAACACCCCCACTCCCGCCCCTCCCACGACTGGGAGCGCTGAGTGTGACCTCCACTTTCACGCCAGGAGAAAGTAAGACAGATGTGATTCCCACTCTGCAGATGAGAAGACAGAGGCACTGCGAGGTGACCCACGGCCCTACTCTCCATTGCGCAGACAATAGCGGGGTCAGCGCGTGCTTCCCTGTCAGATGCAGCGAGCGGTGCAGCGGGGTCGTCCACAGACGTCAGAAGATGCCCACGAGGACTGTAAGGAGACAGGCTCCGTGCCCAGAGTGCATGTCCTGCGCATCACGAGAGGGGCCAGACATGCCCGGGAGCTGGCAGTCGGGTGAGCACAGCACATTCAGAGTGGGCAGAGAAAGGCGACACAGGTCTATCGGCGGGCGCGGTGCTGACTGAGGGCTGGCAAGGCCCGAGAAGGCAGAAAGCTGGTAGGATTCCGCCGCCGGACTCGCCACCTCGCTCACCAGCCCAACACCGTTTGCTTGGCAAAAATTAGCATGTTGAATCTCAAGACAATAATAAATGTTGTCCAAAGATAGAAAACGAGGCTAAACCCCAGACGTTTTCATTGCTGGGGGATACTATGGCTCCCACTCTTGCATTCGCCCTCTGTGCATGCAGCAGGGCGGGGCAGGGCTCTCGCTGTCATTTCTTCCCAGGCGCTACTGCGGCTTTGCCTGCGGGCGGTGCACCTGAGATTCCACCAGCACAGGTGGCTACTCTCATCTCCCCCAGCAAAGGAGTTAAGCACATGAAAAGGAAACCACCTTATGAAAGACAGCAAAACTCTCAAGTTAAGAACCAAAATATTTAGAAAGGCAACCCCTCAAAAAAACGATTTAAGCATATTTAACAAATGGAAATTCCCCACCCAAATAACAAAGGTGCTCGGCCCAGTGAGTCAGAAAAGATTAAAGGGGAGCAGGAGAGAGCCCGTGTTTGTGAGTGACACCATCTCCAGGACACTCCCATGCCCTCCGCGTGGAGTCACCGGGGGCGCAGGGCACGTGCTCACGCAGTAGAAGCAAGGTTTCCCTGTTGGAGCACTGCTGTGCAGACATTATTGTAAGGACGGGCCTGCCTCGCAGGTCACGTTTTGAAGGAAACCGAGGAAGGACACCTTTGTGGGAGCCCGGCAGAGGGTGGGATGCAGAGACTTGTGGGTCATCTGGGCCTGGCCCGGCATCTGTGACCGGCTCTGCGAACAAGTTGCAGTGACCCCGTATGCTTTCGAGCCCTCCCCTCCCACGTGTCAGGTCCGCAGCGGTAGGGCGTGGCGGCCAGAACCTGAAACTTCTCACTGACTACTTGACCCTTCTGAGCCGTTTCCCAGAAATGGCGGATTCTCTG
>CAUYPO010030616.1:0-22794 GCA_963574435.1 Cheirogaleus major | reverse complement strand
CCAGAGCAGGGCGGGCATGAGAAGCGTGGCTGTCCCTCAGCAGGCGTGTCCATGGGAGCGTGGCGGGGGCACTCCGTGTACGTCAGTTCACAGAATTCTCACCAGAACCCCGCAGGACAGTCATGGTGTCCGTGTCCGCTCACACACGACTAGAAACGCAGGCTCAGAGAGGTCAAGCAGTTAGGCCAAGGCCACACAGCTGGTGAGTCGTCCCCTGGGGTGGATATTCCAGGTTTTTCTGACTCTGCTTTTCAGGGATGTGTGTTACCGTCCCCTTCAGCCCACCCATTTTACAGGTGGGAAAACAGGCCACCTGAGGAAGCAGAACATAGATGTCAATAATAATTCACTTTTCCTTAGCACTTTACAGGTTCTGAGTCACTTACATATCAAAGACCCTAACAGTCTGTGAGGGCCGGTGTTGCTGGCTCCATCGTGCAGATGTTAGAAACGGAGTGTGGCCAAACAGGAAGGCCACGAGGCACAGTGTTCTCTGGGCAAGCAGACAAGGGTGAGTTACGAGCAGAACTCACATTCACTGGGCACACGTTAGCGGAGGCCTCCGCAGTGCCAGCGCTGGGGCCAGAACTTCGACGTGTGGCTGCACCTAGCTGCAAGAGAAGCTGGGAGACGTGGTCTTCGTCTGGGGTGGCCACGTCCCAGCTGACGTCAGGAGTTCTGCTACTCTGGAAATAAAGAGAAACTAGATGATGAGGGAAGAGGGGGAGCGGCCGGCAGTCTCTGGCACTCTTACCAGGCTAGAACAGGACTGAGCAGGCAAGGAAGAAACACAAGGTCCCCCGTGGCTGGTTGTACATGTCCCCAGAATCACAGTCCCCAGCAGGGCCATGGCCTCAGACTGGGAAGGTCCTGAGGCAGGGACCAGCGGTGACTCGCTCGCTGTGTCTCCCTGTGTGCGGGGCCCACGCCAGGGCCCACTCACAGTGGCTGCCATGGACCACGTGCCTGTTCTGTGCCAGCCACTGCCCCGAGCACCACCTGCAGGGCCAGGAGGTGGGGACGTGAGTGAGACACGTGCCTTGGGTGCCAAATGTGAGGGGAGAGCCAGAAAAACTCAGGAACCGGGATAAATTGTATAGATATATAATACATGTGTGTGCATATACATATATTTTTAAAAAAACAATTCAGTGGTTTTGGGTATATTCTCAAGGTTGCGAGACTAAAACTACTCCAATTCCAAAACATTTTTGTCGCCCCGAAAAGAAATTCTGTAGCAGTCACTCCCGAGTGTCTCCTCCTCCCAGCTCCTGGCAGCCACTACTCTACTTTCTATCTGTACGGATACGCGTATTCTGCACGTATCATATAAATGGAATTATTAATATATAGTGTGTCCAATATGTAGTCTTCTAGGACTGGCTTCTTTCACTTAGGATAATGTTTCCTTCTTTTTTTATTTTAAGAGAGAGGATCTCACTGTCACCCAGGCTGGAGTGCAGTGGCACAATCATAGCTCACTGCAGCCTCATACTCTGGGGCTCAAGCCATCCTCCCATCTCAGCCTCCCAAGTTGCTGGGACTACAGGTGTGTGCCACCACATCCGGCTAATTTTTTTTAACTTTTCATAGAGACAGGGTCTCGCTATGTTGCCCAGGCTGGTCTCCAAGTCCTGGCTTCAAGCGATCCTCCCACCTTGGCCTCCCAAAGTGCTGGGATGACAGGCTCATAGGTGTGAACCACCTCGCCCAGCCCAGGATAATGTTTTCAAGGGTCATCATGGAGCGTATCGGTAATTTGTTCCTTTTTATTACCAAATAGTATTCCATTGTATGGGTGTACTGTACATTTTGTCTATCCATTCAGCAGTCGATGAACACTTGGGGCTGTTTCTACTTTTTGGCTATTATTGTTCCGGCAAGTGTTAACAGCAAGTGTTACAGCTAGGGGTGCAGCGATTGACCGGGGAAAGAACCGAGCGGCACACGGAGAGTCGGAGAATCGGTCTTTATTCCACCGGTGGGCTCAGAAGTGCATGCCACCAAATTCTGAGCATCGCTTCCTTGTTCTCCTCCAGTTTTTATACCCTTGGTGGGATTAAAAAAGCGTCCAATCAGCAACAAGCTTTAACATCCAATCAGCAGTGGGATTCAAAAAGTATCTAATCCACAGGGAGTTCAGCCATGGGGCCCCCGGGGTGGAGGTTTTTCCCTGTCATTATGAACAATGTTGCTATGAACACTTGTGTACAGGGCTTTGTGTAGAAATATGATTTGGTTTCTCTCTGGTACACTACTAGGAGTGGAACTTTTGGGTCATATGGCAAGGTAAGTAATATTTTAATGCAATATTTTAAGAAATAAAAATTAATGCGAAAAAGCTATGATGAACAAAATATCAACATTTTCAATAGAGACACACTGTTGAATGTTTTATGATCTTGCATTATTGTGCAACAGGAAGAGTGATTTCCAATCGACCTGTGGTTTCCAGGCCCACGTGAGCTTCACAAGGGCTGACAATGGTGTATGAACAGATTGGCAACAAGATTTTATATACAGTCGTGTTTTTGGAGTGTAGAGCATTCATTAACTTTTTCCACTTGGTTCACGATATGAGAGAGATTTTAATAAATATGCATAAGAACACACATTTTTCCTTTTGCCTCCGGCCTCAGTATGGCACTGACCACCAACGTCATTTCATTTAATCCTCAAACAACCTCAGGTGCCTCGTTCTTCATCCTCTCTGCCAAGGTTGAAGGAGAGAAAGAACTTCCCACGGTCCACAGCTAGTGAGTGGGATTTGAACCCCAGTCTGAGGCGGGAGGCCCAGCCTCTCAGGAACTCAGAGTGAGAGCGGCCAAAGAAGAGGCACTTAAGCTCTCTGAAGTCTTTTCTTCAGTTAGGTGAGCAATCCCATTGTTAGGAGGAACAGATGAGAACGTGCATTGTCAACTAGGAAATTTGCTTTCCTCCCCTGGAAGTGCTTGCCCTGAGCTGCCTCTCAAGGCTGGGATGAAACTCACCGAGTGAAACATCCCCACGTGTGCTGTGGGGACCTGCCAACCATGTCTCTTCATGTCCCCCAAATGAAGCCACGTGTGAAAAATTTATTTTAGAGCTAAGGATTAGAAAACTAATTTGGTTGCCCCAAGAAACAGGTATATTTTCTTCTTACAGACAACGAGAAGAATGTAAGCGATTGCATTTTCCTCTTCACTTTGGCCACCAGGAAATTCACAGCCAAATTTGTAGCTCTAAAGGAGCAGTTCTGTAGGTTCTTGCTTATTTGTATTTTTCTTTTTCCTATAGTACAATTCCTCTTGTAATTTATATTTGTCCTGGTGTTTTTCAAATTTTTATTTAGATTTTACTGTTTTATCTGGTGTATTTTCCAATAGTCACCTATGTCCTTTGTAAACAGGTCAAGTAGGAATGCACTTTTTGAAAGAACTGTAAATTGCCTGGCATGTGTTTGGACTGACTATTAATCTCACCCAAAACACAAAGGGCAGCAGCTCTGAAATAGGGCCACACCCAGGCCTGGCAGCCCCTAGCTGAGTCTGAGGCCCAACAAGCACCTCCTGGGTGCCTGAGCCCTGGACTCGCTCTGGTTAGAGGAAGTGAGAGGTGGGTTTGGGGACCTGGCGTGGCTCTCCCCACAGTGCAGAGCTGCCTGGCCAAGCTTCCTTTCTCCAGCGCACTCACAGAGCCGGGCCAGGAGGCCTCTGTCCCTGCTGGGCTTGTCCCCCTACAGGTGCAGCCGTAGGCTTTGTGTTGCCACAGGGGCAGTCTTCAGAGTTGGCCCAGAGCAAAAGTCGGGAGGCACCTGCCACTCCCCGGCCTACGCTGCTCCTTTGCAGGGCACCCCGCCTGCCTTGCTGTTGCCGTGGAGATGCTCTGAGCCCTGAACACCTCCCCGAAAGGCAGTAGTGACGAATTGTTCCTTCCGGGGGGGCTTTATGACTTAAAGGAAGCCCTTAGGAGAAGACACTGCTTAACCCAAAAGAGGGCAGATTGAATGGCGGCATTTCGGGCCTTGTGGTTATCTAATTGAGGGAGGTGGGGAGGGAGGTGTGTGGTTAATGGAGACATGGAACCTTCTCAGAAAACATGCATTTTGGGCAGACTGCCGCTTCTGGGTGGGTCCATGAATGAGCGTGATGTGGACTTGACTGTCTAACAAGCAGCAAGGGACAGTCAGGGTGGGGAGGACAAGAAAAAGGGAAGGGGTCGGGGACTTGCTCACCTTCTCAGTTCCTTCTTCCTCAACCTGGACTGTGTCTCAGGCCTCCAAGGAGGCTGATCCCAGGGTCCTCCCTCCCTGAGAGTCATGAGAGATGGGGAACATTCCTCTTCCAGGGGTGGCCCCCTCCACCCAGCAAGCCACTGCCCCTCGCCCTGGCAGGGAACTCACCAGGAGAGCCTCGCACTCACCGCCTTCTGCCTCCTTCTCCTCCCAGGGAAGCCATATGGGGCCGACGACTTCCTGCCGGTGCTCATGTACGTCCTGGCCCGCAGCAACCTCACAGAGCTGCTCCTCAACGTGGAGTACATGATGGAGCTCATGGACCCCGCCCTGCAGCTGGGGGAGGGTGAGTCACCACCCCGGGCCATCTCCAGGCCACGCAGGCCCATTACACACGCTCATCTCAGCCAGGCCGGGGGCATTCCGGGTGGCCCAGCAACCACCTCCTGGGTCCCAGTTGCCACCGAGCTCTGGGTCCATGAATGCGGATGTGAATCTTACACAGGCCCTGTCCTGGGGAAGTGCCCAGACTAGGAGGAGAGATAAGCCAGTAAAGAGACCGTGTCACCACTAAGTGACAAGTGCTAGAATGACAGGAAGCCCAGAGAGTATGGGAGCATGTTATCCAGACTGTGCACTCAGGGAAGGCTTCCTGGAGGAGGCGACACCTGAGCTGAGCATTGAAAGATGAATAGGAGCCAGCCGATGAAGAAGGGGAAAAGGCAGTCTCCACAGAGAGAACAGCAGGAGATGGTTGTATAAAATATGAAGCTGACATGGGGGCAGTGCCCACAGTTCTTAGACAGGGGTGGCCCCCTGGAACTCCTGGCCCCTTGCTCGTCCAGCTCTGGGTCAGGACCTCTGTCAGAGGGACGAGGTTAATGACATGGGTAAGAGGCCCTGTGCTCACCAGTAGGATGAAGGCAGAGGTGTGGTTTGTTCCACCCCACGGTCAGTTTCCCTTCCCCTTTCCTCCTTCCCACCACATCCTCCCACCCACTTAGCCTGAGCCACCCTTTCACCAAGAATTTCTTGAGGGGCTGCCAGGACAGATAACAGCTCTGAGGAAGCTCTGACTTGTCCTCTGAGACGTCAGCCTCAAAGGATGGAGTGAGAACCCCAGGCCCTCAGTGTCCCCCTTGGGCTTTGTGGTTCCTGAGATGAGCTGACCTTTTTTGCATGTGTTTGCATTCTTTGCATGTTCCATTCTCTGCGGAGATGGCTTGATGTCAGAGTTCTGTGATTTCTTGACTGCTCAGGGGAGCATGTTAAAACCATGAAGTTTGCTGTCATATATAACTTTGGCTTGTGGCTCTGGGGCTTCTGGAGTTTCTGTTTTTATTTTTTTCCTCTTTATAGTTAAAATTTTCCTGTAGTTGGAACAACTTTTCTTCCCAGAGGTCCAGGAATTCTGGAGAGCTTTCTTCAGCAATGATCATCTGCTGCCCAGTGCATCCATCCATCCACCCGTCCACCCATCCATCCACTCATCCATCCACTCATCTAGCTATCCACCTACCCATATATCCATCCATCTATGTATCCATCCATCCATTCGTCCACCCATCCACCCATCCATATATCCATCCATCCATCTACCCACCCATCCCTCCACTCATCCACTTATTTACCCATCCATATATCCATCCATCTATGCATCCATCCATCCATCCACCCATTCCTCCACTCATCCACTTATTCACCCATCCATATCCATCCATCTATGTATCTATCCATCCATTCATCCACTCACAATCCAACCATCCATCCACCCACTCATCCATCCATGCCAGAAACTTGGACTACAATGCAGGGCAAGAGTGGTGAGGCTCAGAGCCTCCTGAGAATGAATGAATGCCTCATTCTGCACCCCACATTTGGGGATGTTCACCTCCTCAGGCCTTCATGGGCCTTCTTCCTTGGTTTCCCCAAGGAAAGGAAAGCTCTGAGCAGGCGCACAGAAGCCACACAAGGCTGAAGGGGTGGGCGGAGGCCTCCAGGCCACACCGACCTGTCTCTCACCAGCCTGAGGGGAGAGAACAGCAAGGAGTGGGAGGCAGCAGAGGTTGGGGGCTATGAGTGGATTTGGCCCCATGCCCCAAACCCTGAGCACCCCGTTTCCTAGCACCTACTCCCCAGAGGGACACTCAGCAGGAATCTTCACTGTGGTCTGTAGCTGCCATCCATGTCCCCTCTAAAGGTTTGACTTTTACGTGTCAACAATTACCAGAAGTTTAGAAAAGAAAAAGAAAAAAACTACCATAAGTAGGGTAAGATATTAACAATAAACCAAGGGAAAGTGTTCTCACAAATCAGTAGTACCCCTAGACCTAGCAGCCTTAATATGTAAAAGGCTTTTCTTACACATCAACAAGAAAAGCACTCAGACCCTTAAGAGGCAGCTGGGCAAAGGCCCCAAAGTGGGCAGAGGCCAGGTGGCAGCACATCCCTTTTCTTGTGGAGTTGCATTTGGGGGGGGGAGGGATCAGACTTTAAACAGGTTAAATGAACAAGAAAACAGATAATTTCCCATTGGATGAAAGTTGAGAAGAAATGGGAGTAGGCTGGTGTGTTGGGGAGATTGGACAGGGTGGCACTCAGGTGACAGGAAAGCCCTGGACACAGAGCAGTATCACCTTCTCTTTTTCTTTGTTTTCCAAATTTTCCACAGTGGAAAATGGGCATGTGCTACTGATATACCCGGGGAGAAATCATTTAAAATTCCTGCTAAAGGAATGACACCAACCCCACCGGGTTGTGAAGCCCAAGGGACAATGTCCCTGAAAGCCCTTTGGCAGGTGGAAGGATGGAGCAAGACCACGGGGCTCCGTGCAGATGGTCTGAGCAATGGCAACCCCACCACAGCCACAGGTCCCCCTACTCTGTCCTTAGCCTGAATCCTTGCAGCCAAGCAGGGCCCAGGCACAGTGGCTGAGCAGGGACAGGGCTGGGACCTCCTTGGGCCAGCAGCCTCCTCCTGTGGACCTGCATCCCCCAGCCCAACCCTGCCGTGGCCTCCTGGGATCCTTCTTGCGATTCCCAGAAGCTTCGGGGCGTGGGGTGGGAAAGGGGAGGGCCTTTAGGCAAGTACAAATAAATGCATAAAGATCTTAAACAGTTCACCGGTTCTGACCAAGGCTGCCTGAATACGCTGCCGCCTGCGCTTTTCCAGACTTGAGCAGTTGCGGCCGCCCGGCAGCCCTGTCTGCCCACGAGATGTCGGGCCCTGCCTGTGGCAACTCTGAGGGCCAGAGACAGATGCACGCCATGCTTCTCATGCCAGCAGGTGGGGTGCTGCCCTGCACCTCTCTGCCCCATTCCAGTCGCCAGCCAGGGTGTGGGCGGTCACAGCACCTAGGACAGGCCCAGCCTCACAGGTGTCTCCGGCACCAAGATGACTTGGGGCTCTCCGGTTTGGGTGGGGGCTTCTGCCTTTTAACAGCCTTGAACTTCCATCTAGATGCCTCTGGGCCCAAGGGCAGGGGGTAGAGCATGAGGGGGAAGGTGTTTCTGCGTTTCCCCCAGCTTAGCCCTCCTGGCTTAGCTGGCGTGGGGGCGGGGGGTGTACAGGTGCTCCGTCACCTTAGCCCCTGATGTGCAGGTGACAAGAGGGGTCTTACCTGAAGGGGAGAGGGGAGGAGGCAGACCGAGTCCCCGTGGAGCTCAGAGACGCTTGGGACGGGGCCCCCCCCAGAGTCCCCAGACTCTAGGGAACTTAATTTGCTTGAACCTCAGAGAATTAATACAGGTAGAGTAAAAAGAGCAGTTTGGAGGCTGGATTTGGGGCCCAGTTCTGCCTCTGCCTGGTTGGAGACCTTGGGGAAGTCACCTAGCCTCTCTGGCCTGGGGAAGTGAAGACGTTGGGCTAGACTGGGGGTTTTCAAACAGTCTGGCTGCTCTAGCATTCTGCAGAGGTAGCGGGATGTTAAGTCTGTTTGGGATGCTCTAACAAAATACTGGATAACTTTTGAATCACAGAAATTTACTCCTCACAGTTCTGGACGGTAGGAAGTCCAAGATCAAGGCACTGGCAGATTCCGTGTCTGGTGAGGGCCCACTTTCTAGTTCATAGAAGGCACCTTCCCGCTGTGCCCTCACATTGTGAAAGGGGCAAGTAGCTCTCTGGGCCCTCATTTAAAATGGCATTGATGCCATTCATGAGGGCTCCACACCTATGACCTAATCACCTCTCAAAAGGCCCCAGCTCCTAATACCATCCCCTTGGGGCTTAGGATTTCAACATCTGAATTTGGGGGGCATGGGGAGGAAACACAAACATTCAGACCATAGCACTCAGGGCAGGATGAGAGATGGAGTTGGGCCCTGCCTTCATGTGTTTCATAGCTCACTTGAGCAAACCCTTCTGTGTTCAGCACAAAGCCTGCAAGTCAGATTCTCTGGGAACTTCGTGTTCGCTGAGCCTGTTCCACGGGCTGTAACTTAGCAAAGGTCTAGCCACAGGGTCCCACTTTCTTTGCAGCAGGCATAGGGGGAAGGAGAGGTCAGAGACTTCCTGTAAGCAGTGGGGAGGGCCCGAGCTCTGAATTGACGAGACCCCAGCCCCCTTTCCAGCCTCTCTCCCCTGCTCCCACCACTCTGGGAATCATGGGGCTGACAGGAGACCCAGGCGGCTCCTGGGCACCTGGAAGCTAGCTCGAAATCCAAACCTCTCCCAGAAGTGCCCTCGTGGACTCCCTTGCCCACGTCCCCTCCTCAAGCTGCCTGACAGCTGGCCATGCTGGGCTAATCAGGAGCAGTGGGTTTTTCCAATCAATGAACATCACACCTGCCCCAAAGAGAACTGGCTCCCAAACTCACGGTGGGGTCGCCTGCCACCTAGTGGTCCTGGCAGGCACGGCGTGGCCCCAAGGCAAAGGGAAGTTGGCCACACTGGCTGGGAAGAGGCAGGACTTGAGCCCTCAAGGGTTACTGGCAGGGCCTGGAGTTCCTCCTCCCGCTTCACCCAGCATGGTGAAGAGCACCTCCTGGAGGTCACGGAGCCACCATGCATTACGGACACATTCCTTAGCCCTGCAACTTGACATGTACTCATCTCATTTACTTTTCACAACAATGTGATGGGCTTTGCAGATGAGGAAACTGAGGCATAGAGAGGACAGTAACTCACCTGAGATCCCGGGGTGGCTGCCACAGGATAGAGACCTAGAGCTTTCTGACTCCAAAACTGGCGGTTTACAGTTGCATGCTGCACTCACCTCCTCTGTTAGCAGCCAGGAAGACAAACTCATAGACCGGAAACAGTCAAGGCATGCCAAGTAGGGGACATGGGCACTCAGGGCAGCAAGGGCTGGGGGCAGCTTCCTAGCCCACTTGGGCTTTAAGCTCAACTACGTTTTTGAGCCATGTGAATGTATAACTTATTCTAAAACATAATCTTGCAAAATTATGTAGAGGAAATTTTAATTACAGTTATATAGTTACATGCAATTTTAAAGATTTTAAATAAAAACTTTGAATTGTTCATTTCTTCTTATCTTAATTCACACATATTCTTAATACCTAATGTTTCCTAAATTGATCTAAGCTTTGCAAAAGCTTGATCTAAGCTGATTGCAAAATTTACATGACGTTTTAAGATTTAAAAAATATTTTACATGGATGCTTACAAGTTCATTCTCCTTAGCTTGTCAGAAGCTTTGGCTTAAAAGGTTTGACAAGTACCACCTTTGTTGAGCCCCCTCACTTTAGAGAGAGGAAACTGAGTCCCAGAGAGGGAGAGGGAGCCACGTAGATGATCCTGTGGCCATAGACCCCTTTGTCTTACTCCTCACCCATCCTTACACGGGTGTGAACTTTTCCCGTGTTGGTTATAGAATTTGTGGAGATCTGTAGGCAGCTTCCTCCAGTGTAACAGTTAGGAATGCTTTGGGCTGCAAATAACTCACAATTTAACTAATAATGGTTTAAATCAGAGCAAGGGATTGGTTTGTCTCTTGCATCAAGAAGTCCAGGGTAAGCAACTGATAAGGATGGCAGTTTGCCCCCCTGCCACCAGGGAGTCATGGACACAGCTGTTTCTGTCTTTCCTTAGCATGTGGGCCTTTGTCTTTGTACCTGTCACCTCTTATCACAAGACAGCTGCTATTCCTCTGGGCTCACCTCTGTGTTCCAGGCAGGAGGAAGGGGGACAAGCAAAAATCCAGAGGGATACATCAACTGAGGCTGTCCCTTTCAAAGGTGTTCCTGGAAGCCCCACCCAGAGTCTTCCACATTTGAGGAGCCAGAACAGAGTCTCCTGCCTCTTCCCCCAGCTGCAAGGGAGCGTGGGAACTGCACGTTTTCAGTAGAGTGTTACCTCCCCAGATAAGTAGAGTTCAGTTTATAGAAGAGGGAGATGGGATTTGACTGGGTCACTAGCAGACTCATGTCAAAATCATCACCCTGGCACATGAAGGCTGGGCAGAAAGACCTGGCCAGTGGTAGGGAAGCCCAAAGAAGTGCCATGGAAGTGGGTGACACTGGAGACCAGAGGAGAGCAGGGTGCCTAGAGCCCTAGTTCTCCCCTGTCCCTTAATCACTGTGCAACCTTGGCCAAGTCTCCCTCCCTCTCTGGGACTCAGTTTCCTCTCTCTAAAGTAAGTGGTCTCAACAAAGTTAGTACTTCTCAAACCTTCTTAAAACTTCATGTAAATTTTACAATCTGAAATATATCAAAGCTTAAATTAATTTAGGAAACATTAGGTAATAAGAATATGTGTGAATTAAGGTCAGAAGAAGTAGAGAAATGAACAATTCAAATATTTTGCTTATTTTAAATCTTTAAAAATTACATGGAATTACATAATTAAAATTTCCTCTTCATCTTCTTAAAATTTTTTTAGATTAATTTATACATGTGCATATGGCTTAAAATTTTAAAGCATATACAGATGCTCCTTGACTTATGATGGTGGTCACATCCAGATACACCCATCATAAGTTGAAAATATCTTAAGTAGAAGATGCATTCAATATGCCTAACCTACCAAACATCATGGCTTAGCCCAGCCTACCTTAAACGTGCTCAGAACACTTAAATTAGTCAACGGTTGGGCAAAATATCTAACACAAAGCCTATTTTATAATAAAGTGTTGAATATCTCATGTAATTTATTGAATACTGTGAAAGTGAAAAACCGTGGTTGTATGGGTACTTGAAGTGCCCTTTCTACTCAACGCAAATCGCATCTGCGACATCCTAAAGTTGAAAAATCCTAAGTGGAACCGTCACCAGTCGGGGTGGCTGTATGTGACGCATGAGCAGTCCCCCGCCCACCCTGGCTCCCAGCCACCCTTTCTCTACCCTGAAGTTATCCACAGCTCTCAGCTCCTCGTGTGTCCTTTAATTTTAAAGCATTTTAAAAGTCATTTTTAAATTAAAAACTCATTTTAAAACATCACTTAAAGAATAAGCAAGACTTTCGTCCTGATGGGGAGCCAATGTAAAGTTTTGAGCAGGGCCGAGAGGGCGGGGGTAGGGCGGCGGTACTCTGGGAACCTCGCTGTGGGTGGGGGGCTGGAGTTGGCTCAGGTATAGGAGCCCTGTGACCGTGACTCAGGTGAGCCCCAGGCTGCGGCGGTGGGTGGAGCCTGGGGGAGGTGGGCGGGGCGAAGGTGGGCGGGGCAGGCCATGCCTGTACCAGCCTTTCCCTTTGCGGGTGGGCCAGGGGCGGGGGTCCTAGCTCAGCCTGCACACCCTGTCCCCGCAGGTTCCTACTATCTGACCACCACCTACGGGGCCCTGGAGCACATCAAGAACTACGACAAGATCACGGTGACCCGGCAGCTGAGCATGGAGGTGCAGGACTCCATCCACCGCTGGGAGCGCAGGCGCACGCTCAACAAGGCCCGGGCCTCGCGCTCCTCAGTGCAGGTGACTCCCGGGACGATAGTGGGAGGGGCCGGCGGGACTCTGCCGCAGACGCCATCCGCTCTGGATGTCGTCTCCTGGCTGACCTGCGGCTAGCCTTCCCCTCAAGGGAACCGTGAGATTCCCACGCCGGAGGAAAGGCCCCCAGCCCCTGGCCGCCACTGCGTGTCTAGCTCTGTGCCCGGGACGTGGGCGGGCCTAGAAATGTATCACTGGGCATTGGTGTCCTAGTTGGGCAGAAAAGATGGGTTCAGGAGGAGTGAGGTATTTGTTCAACGTTCCTTAGCACCCACCATGTCCTAGCTCCCTGCTAGGGCTGGAGATGTGGACCTGTCACCCCAGTCCGTGCTTTGGGGGAACCCACGAGCCGATGCACATCCTTGCCCCTCGGTCCCTGGACAAACGCAGCAGCTGCCCAGGTCCCTACTCCCCAGCCTGCTCTCCACCAATCCGGCCGCCCACCCCTCCCCGCCTCTCTCTACGCAGACTCAGTATTCAGACTATTCCTGGCCAGACTCGCACCCCTCCTCCACTCCCGTCACCCCACACACCCCGAGGCTGCATCAAATCCCCCAACACGCTGAGCCCAATTTACTGGCCGCTCGGCCTCCGCCCACACCGGCCTATCTCCCCTTCTTCACTGTCTATCACTGCCCATCCTTTAAGACAAGACAGCCCCTTCCTCTGAGAAGCCTTCCCTGATTACCCCGCCCCCCCCCACACACTCTATTTCCCACAGGCTGGGTTAGATGCATGCTAGGTACTTCCTGCTGCTGCCCCGCCCCCTCTTGACAATGCCATAACCCTATGCATATGAATCTGCGGCTCTGGGAGAGCAGGGCCCATGGTTCACTTGTGTCAGGGGCCCCAGGCCAGGGTCTGGGACAGAGCAGAACCAGGTGTGCGGAGAATGGAGGGAGTCAGGCCAGCAAGCCGGACAGCAATCCAGACCTGTTAGCAGCTGTGCAGACTCACCGTCTGGCAGCCAGAGCACACCTGTCCTGAACCCCACTCCTGGCTTTCAAGATGGCCCATCTATAATAGGCAGAGCCCAGGCCTGGGAGGCAGGAGGCTCGAGTTCTGGACCCAGCTCTGTACTAGCTTGCTGTGTGGCCCTGAGCAATCCTTGCCCCTCTCTCGGACTCAGTTTTTCTATGGACACAGGCCCACTGTGGCTAATCAACAGCTTCTTGATAAATATTTAATAACTGGCTCTCTGGGGGTACAAAAAAAAAAAACCTCTGATTTTAGCTTCTGTCAATTTCCATGGTGTAAATACTCCCACCATGGCCAATTTCAACTTGGCATCACTGAACTGGGAGTTGGAAAGAGATGCACGCAGTTGGCTCTCCCAAGCTGATATGAGCCAGCATGAGCCGGCTCCAGCGCATACTGTGCCCCACCTGCTTCTGGCACACCTGTCCCCCCCCCACTCCCCCCACGCCCTGCTAACTCTGGGGATATGGACACTCCTGATCCAGGCCCGCCCCAAGCATCCCTTCTTGCTTCCAGCCTGTGGGTTCCCGATGCTGCGCCAGGCAGAGCATCAGTGGGATGGGCCGCCCAGCACTGGGATGAGGGAAGCTCTGGGCGGCGATGAGGAGCCCCTCAGCACGGATCTGGGATCTGGGGAGGGCAGCGCCTCTGACCCTTCCCAGTGCCTCCTCTGACCCGGTGCCTTAAATCCCTTCCCTGGGGAGTGAAAGTGCAGAGCCAGTCACCAGTGAGTGTTAAGGGCCCTTGGGAACCTAATGGAGGACAAGGAGCCCTAAGGCAGCCACTAAGAGGCGGAAGGAGTGGGCTGGGCTTTCCTCCTCCCAGAAGAAATGGATGGTCCCAGTGAAGCTTTTGACATGGAGCCTGGCGCCTCGTGAGCGCTCACCACCTGTGGCCGCAGTTGTCACCTCTGTGCTGTGGTCCTTGTGTTCCTCCTGGGGGCTGCTGCGGGCACACTCCGTCCACAGGGTGGCGCCCCGCACGCACCGTTGCCGCCTGCTGAGCCTGGGGACAGCGCGGGGCAGTCCCAGGCTCGCAGCCAGCCGTGTGCTTCCTCACACCTCTCGCGAGGCTGGCGCTGCCCAGCTTACAGTCGAGGACCCGGGGCTCAAAGCAGTCCAGGTCAAACAGTAAGCGGGAGCAGATTCAAAGCCAGGCAGGCCACGGGACTGGCGGCCACATGAGCCACGCCACGAGGCCGCCCGAGGTCCCCCCCCGGGCTGCGGAGGACCGCTGAGTGTGCGGTGCGCGCATCGCGAGGGCCCCGGCCCGCGGGCGTCGCCGCGCTTTGCTCGTGCCGTGTCCCTCCCCGCCCGGGCCGAGCCCGCCCTCCTGCGCCCAGTGCCCTCCCGGTCTCCGCCCGCTCCGCTTCGGCGCCCCGGGGCTGGACCGCGCCGCCCGGCTGCACCGTGTGGCGCTGGGGCGGGCTCTGCGCCTCCGGTGTCGAAGTGTGCTGTGCCCAGCTGCGCGCCTGGAGCGAGGGGACTCGGGGAGGGAGGGAGGGAGCGAATGAACGGATGATGGGACGCCTGCGGACCGGCCACCAGAGGGCGCGCTCGCTCCTCATTGCCAGGACCCCAAACCGCCTCGGAGTCGCTCAGTAGGGAGGGGAGGCCGGGGGCGCAGGTGGCCCGGCAGGCCCAGTCGCGCAGTGAGGCCGGGGACGCAGGCGCGCGACTCCCCGCTGGCCCGAGCTCTCGGCGTCGGGGTGGGGGCGACAGGCGCCCGCTTGGCCCCGCCGGTGACCGCAAGCCCTCCGTCTCGCCCCGCAGGACTTCATCTGCGTGTCGTACCTGGAGCCCGAGCAGCAGTCGCGGACGCTGGCGTCGCGGGCCGACACGCCGGCCCAGGCGCTGTGCGCCCAGTGCGCGGAGAAGTTCGAGGTGGCGCAGCCCCAGGACCACCGGCTCTTCGTGCTGGTGGACGGGCGCTGCTTCCAGCTGGCGGACGACGCGCTGCCGCACCGCATCAAGGGCTACCTGCTGCGGAGCGAGCCCAAGCGCGACTTCCACTTCGTGTACCGGCCCCCGGACGGCGGCGGCGGGAGCCCGCCCTGCCTGGTGGTGCGGGAGCCCAACTTCCTGTGAGGCCCTCGTGGCAGGACTGGCCGACACTGGCCGGGACGGAGGAGCGGACTGGCGCGCCCTCGCTCAGCCTGTGCCCCCGCATCTGATGGCCACAGTCGCACATGCGTGCCTCCCACTGGGCGCGTGCAGGGTAATTGTGAAAATAGCCTGAAGATGTGCCCAAGGGCCCTTCCTGAGGGAGAACCATGGCACTGAGAGGCCGTGTCCTTTATTAGACAGAAAAGGAAACTGAGGCTCCCAAAGGGAAAAGGCTCTCCAGCCAGCTGCAGCAAACAAGCCCAGCCCCTGTTCACACACAGCCCCTCAGGCGGGTCCCTTGCCTCCCCCACGCCCACCGTGTCCTTGGTCTTTCCAGGATAGGGCCTGAGCTCAGTTACCCCAGGACTGGGCAACGTAAGGGTGCTGGCCACAGCTGTGCCCTGCGCCCCTCAGAGTGGATCTGGCATGTTTTGGACCCGCCCAGCATCTCAGGAGCATCTCAGGGTGCGTGTTGAAGAGATAGGCCCCCAACTCCTTCTCCGGAGCCTGCCCTCAGCTAGCAGTGCCCGCGGTCCTCTGCAGCTGGCTCCAAGCCCTGCCAGAAGCACGCTGGGACAACCAAACAAGGCCAGCTCCACGGACACACGGACAAGCCCCGCCTCCGCCACAGGGAAAACTGACAGCGCCCTTTCCCTGGCGGACGCACCCCAGGGCCGCGGCAGTTGCTGCAAGAGGCACCGTGTGAGGAGTCTAATAAAAGCCCTTTTGAAAATGGCATCTCCTTTTCTGAAGGGTCTGGAGCTCTGCTTCGCTAGCCCAGCCCCCCATTCACAGCCTACCCTCCTTCCCAGGCGGGTTCAGAAACCACCCCCCCCCCCTTGCCACTGAGGATCCTGTCCTCTCTCACCTCTCTCAGGTATACCCTTCCCTGTAGTCTTTCCCTGGTCAACTCCTATAATCCTTCAAAGCCCATCTCCAGGAAGCCTTCCTTAAGCCCCTGGGTTGGGCCAAACTGTCGTTATCCATGTTCCCACAGCCCCCCCGGGCTTGTCTCTTTCACGAGAGAGATCCCCTCAAGTTGCAGTTGGCTGCTGATACTTCTGCTTTCTCCACCATTTGGACCATTCATGTCTGTGTCCTCAGCATTGAATAAAAATAGGTATTTGTGAGTGCCTGCTCTTCCAGGCCCTGGAAAACAGCAGAGAACAAAACCCAAGGCTCGTGTGGAGCCCCAGTGTGAATGGCCGTGAGCAGGGACTCCAGGGAATGGCAACGGGACTGGGCTGACTTAAACTCCTCGGCACCAACTAGCTCACTCAGCCAGTCAACAAACATCTGTTAGACCCTGGCTCCTGGCCAGCTCCTTGTGAGATGCAGGGGAGGCTCTAGGATGCTGCCTCGCCCTAGAGGTCACAGATGCAAGAAAACAGGCAAATACCCAGAAGCTGAGGGCAGCCAGCCATGATCCCAAAGTGTCTGTCCCCACCCAGTACACACACTGCCATTGGCCTTGGGCTGGGCTACGCAGCCTCATGCCAAGCTCCAAAGCCCTGTACATACCACCTCCCACTAGGCCTAAGCCTGGTGGGGAAGGTTGGGGGGGGGGCATTTACCCAAACACCCTCTTGCCCAGGTGGGCCCTAGGCTTGGGGTGAAGTTCAGAAGGTAAGTTAGGCCCCAGCCCTGCCCTGGGGGGCTTCTGTCTGGCTTCCAGGAGGGACAGAGCTGGCCAGTGGGCTGGACTCAGGGAAGGGCTGTAAGAACATGTATGTGCATGTGTGTGCCAGGACCCCACCCTGAGACCAATGCTGGGGTCCACCCATCAGAAGAAGCCAGGGAGCCTTCATGAGCCCCCAGAGAGCAGGAGGGGAGTTACCCGGAGCAAAGTCCTGCCCATAATGGAAGGTCCTAAACTGGTCCTGAAGCGGCCTGGCCCCGGCTGGCCCCACAACACCCTAATGAAGTGGTACAAGTTTGCCATAGTTGTGAGCAAGTTTCTGCTGAGGAGGGTCAGGCCTGCAGGTGAGGTGGGCAGAGACAAGCAGAGCCCCTGGTGGGGGGAGCGAGAGGAAGGGGATCCCCTGGCGTGACCCCCCACATACACCCCACACGCTCACAGATGAGCCTGGCCTCCCCACTCGGCAGCCCCGTGGCCACGTCTGTCTGCAAAGCCTGGCACACGTCTGATGCGTACACACCCAGCTGGCTGGAATCCAGGACTGGGGTGTCTCCCGCCAGGCAGGGTCACCAGGGTGAGGGGTGGGGGTGCGGGGGCAGCTGTGGCCAGCAGCAAGCCCTTCCTTTGAAGGAAGGTCACATGGAGCAGGACTTTGGGGAAGAAAGTGCCAACTCACAGCGGTGGCTTTCCCTCTTCCCCAGTGTGCTGGGAACCGTGGGTGTCCAGTAACGCTCTCCAGTACCTGCCTCTTTGCAGCCCACGCAGCCCAAAGCCAACAGGGATTCTGGAATCTGCTTGGCTCCAGGGTCAGAAAACTTACTCAGCAGAATGGTGGGAAGAACTGAACTAGGATCCAGGAGACCTGGGCTCCAGCCGGCAGCAAGCCCTGAGCAAGTCCTTAACAGCTTTGTGCCTCAGTCTCCCCATTCTTAAAATGGGAATGCTTACTAGACCCTAATTTCCCAGGTCTGTTGCAAGGATCACCCAAGGTCCTGGGTGGGGGCAGGCAGGGGAAGTCGCAGATCTTCTCAGAAAGGTAAATACATTCAAGGCTAGCACATACGGTCATGGAGCCTGTTCACTGCCACAGTTGCCTGGCTGCGGGGACAAGTGGGACTGAGACCCATCTGTGGGCTACTTGTCAGGGCCTGTGTCCTGTCGTGGGACTCTGTCCACCCAGAGCAAAGGGCGTCTTTTCCAATCTGTATGAAAGAATGTGATGGTCTATGGTGAGTACAGGGGACTCAGATCTGCTGGGCTGTGGGGATAGTTCCAGGTCAATGTGACCAGGGTGGTGATAGCAGAAGGCACAGAATGTCAAGGGAGCCTGACAGATTAGAGGATGTGTAATCCCCCTGGCACGGCAAAGAGGGCTTCCTGGAGACAGGGGTGCGGGGCTGGGGCTTGAAGGATAAGGACGCGGCCAGGTGTAGACAGGAACAAGGGAACCCCTGCACGACTACGGGGAGACAGCTCTCCCTGGGTCTCGCATTTCTCCGTGTCTGGTGAGGAGTCAGTGACAGTGTTGGTCTTTTTTAAGAGTACTTGAGTAGCCTTGGAAGATCCAGGTCGTTTCTCCCTCCTGGGAAGAGGACAGATTTTTTTTCCTGACTAGGATAATAAAATAATGTCTCCCACCTTGGAAAATAACGTGTTTCTGCAGAATTTGGGCAGGTTTGCTAGCCGCTGTCTTTAAATGATTGCGTTTCTTAAGCTTGAGGTTTTTAAGCCACTGTGTGCATAGCATTCACCTGGGGCCACCTCTGCATCACTCAGGAGATGCAGGTAAGAGGAGTCACAGCAGACATGAAGCTCGTGCGACCTGCTGTGCCATGAGTCATGATGTCCCTCGTCACTGACATAGGAGTCCCGTGTCTGCAGCACTTGCACTGAGACAGGCTCACTCGCTAGCCTGCAAGTGGGTAAAACCTCAGATTCCTGGCGGTTCTGGACAAAGAAGAGGAAAGACAGTGAAAAATCACGGGAAAAGTAACAAGACTGTGCTACATGCATGTGGAACCGGCCGTTTCAAGATGGCTTGAACATAAAGTCAGAGGCAGAAAGAAGTGGGAGGTGAGACTGAGTTAGCTGGTTAGGCCAGGCCCGACATGGTCTCGGACTCCTCCACCCACACGCAGCTGGACCGGAGGGGCCAGGCTGGAGGCAGCAGAGGCTCCCCTGAATCCTGCTGCAGCGATCTGGGGGGGGGGAGGGGGTCTGAACAGGGGAAGGGGTCAGGGTGGGAGGGGGAGTGAAGCCTGGGAAATGCCAAGGCTGTGAACTCAGCAGCACGTGGTGGGCGATTGGAGGGTGTGGATGGAAAGGAAGGATCCTACAAAGACGTGCAGATTTCTGGCTTGGACGCTGTGCTGTGGGTTGTGCCATCAGCTAGGTAGAGGGGAATGCAGACTTGAGAGGGAGCAGAGGACATCAGCCTTGTGTGGAGTGTGAGGGGTGTGCAGGACACCAACTAGGGGCGGGACACAGATTTGGGGGTCAGGCAAGGCCTCGGCCCCTGGTAAGGGTCAAATATTCTGAAAGGTAGAGCCCAGTGACTGCAGGGGGCAGAGGGTCCCGCCTCTGGGAAGTCCTTGCCTATCTCATGGCAAGCACTTGGCCCCACTTCCAGTCCTCCTGGCCAGCCTGGTGCCCAGCTCCCATGAAAGGCTGCAGCCACCTCAGCTGACTTAGTGACTTCTCATAAGGGAAATGGAGTGACTAGTTTTCCTGGAGACAGTGAAAACATACTACCAGAAAGATGTGGCCCCCAGTTAGGTGCAATGTCTCATGCCTGTAGCCCCAGCTGCTTGGGAGGCCAAGGCAGGAGGATGGTTTGAGCTCAGGAGTTGGAGGCTACAGTGAGCTATGATTGTGCCACTGCACTCCAGCCTGGGTGACAGAGCATGACCCCATCTCTAAACAAAAAAAGCAAAGACGTCCCCCAAACAGCTAAAAAGTGCAATCTACTATGCATGTCAGAAAGAGCTAAGAAACATGAAGATTTGCACAACATGAAAAAACAGCCCAAATTAGAAAAACTCAGAAATGAGACAATAGAACTAAGGAAAAAATTAGGAAGAACAGAATTGTTTCAGACATGAAGACTTAGCTAAAAGGGACACAAGACCATATAAAAACACCTGAAAATGTGTTACTAGGAAAAGGAGAAGGAAAAGGGAAAATATTTTTAAATAAAAAAGAAATGGATAACAAAAGCATGGTCCATATAAGAAAAAATTGATCAGTAGGACTTTGTTAAAGTTAAAAACTTCTGCTCTGCAAAAGACACTGTTTATAGCAAGACCCCCTCTCTACAAAAAAATTTTAAAAATTAGCCAGGCACAGTGGCACACCCCTATAGTCCCAGCTACTTAGGAGGCTGAGGTGGGAGGATTGCTTGAGCCCAGGAGTTCAAGGCTGCAGTGAGCTATGATCACACCACTGCAGTCCAGCCTTGGCAACAGGGTAAGACCCTATCTCTAAAACAAAACAATCAAACAAACAAACAAAAAGACTGTTAAGAAAGTGAATAGACAAGCAACAAACTGAGAGACTATATTTGCAAAACACATATCTGATAAGGAACCTGTATCCAAAATATACAAAGAACTCTTAAACCTCAACAGTAAGAAAATAAGCAACCCAGTTAAAAACTGGGTGAAAGGTCTAAACAGATACCTCACCAGAGAAGATACACGGATGGTGAGCAATCGTGTGACAAGATGCTTCCATGATTTGTCATCAAGGAATTGCAGATTAAAACAAGATACAACTACACACCTATGACAATGGCTAAAATTCCAAAACTGACAGTCAGTGAGGAGGCAGGGAAGTGGAACTCTCATTCCTTGCTAGTGGGAATGCAGAGTAACGCAGCCACCTCGGAAGACACTTTGGCAATTTCTCACAGGCTAAACAGTCTTGCCCTGTGATCCAGTAATCAATCTGCTCGGTATTTACACAACCACATTGAAAATTTAAGTCTACACAAAGGTGGAATTAGTTGAAACACAGGATTTTTAGGGGAGTGAAACTGAAAACGTAATGGTGGATATTTGACATTGTGCATTTGTCAAAATAGATAAAATTTATAACACAAAGAGTGAGCCTTCATGTTTGACATTTTTCAAATATTACTTAGGAAGTTAAGGGACCCCAAGATGGAGTGCCGATTGCTACAGAATAATCTAACTATATTCTGGATGTTTGAAACAAGCTCACTGAAGGGGGCAGGAGAAAGCTGCCCTAAGCAATTTAGGAAATGAGTCTGTGAGAGTAAAGGCAGACAGAACTGCATAGAAACATTGTATTTGGGTTGATCAAGTTGTTCCAGATGGGAACAATTCTGATACTGCTATACCTGTATACTGGAATCAAACAATTAACTAAATGGATGGTGGGTGGTGGGTGCCACATTGTTCCCTGATGGGTGAGAATTTACAGGTAAGAAAGGGCTGAAGGCCAGAATGATCCATGTGGTGATGGATTAGAGTTGGAGAGAGCATTATGGACTAAGCTTATTAAGTTAAACTTAGGTTTAGCTTAATATAGATACATATGTTTACACACAGAAATATTTATAGGTGTGTGTACACACACAACACCCCAGGAGCAACAAGCACATCTAGCATCCATATCTTGGTTTCTAATACAAATTTTCCAATAAAAGGAACCAGGGCTTCTTGGAGAAACAGCTGATTCTAGGAGTGGGGTGGGAAATATAGAAGTTAAGCCTGGAGCATCTTGTAGTGACAGGCAGTAAGGAAGTCCTCAAAGACAAAAACACAGGTATTGATGCGGGTGGGGGGAATGTCAAATAGCCATGGGAGCCAACTGAAAGAGCTCCCAGTGGCCAAAGCCGGAGTAATTTGAGCAACAAAATAAAATATTGGATCGTAACCCAACTGTAAAATAAATATCCATGAGTCCCTACAGATAGGTGCCTTGATTTTGGACTTCCCAGCCCCCAGAACCATGAGAACTAAATTATAGTTCTCAATAGTTCTAATTATAGAACTAAATTATAACCGTGAGAACTAGTTTATAAGCCACCTGGTCTGAGGTATTCTGTTATAGCAGCCCAAGCTGACCAAGGCAGAAATCTAATAGAAAATGGCTTAATACAAGGATGGAGAGCCCATTCCTACTGGGGACCTATGAACCATATAAAGGGGAAAAACACCAAAGTATTGTGGCTTGTGAAATTGTCATTTATTAGAGAAATGAAATATAGCTGCTTTTAACCTTTAGAGCCATGAAGGTTCCATATTTATTAAATAGTTAAATATACTTTTGTCCTACAGATGGACAAATAAAAACAGAGAAGCAGGGTCATAATTGTATAATATTAATAGTCAACAGTTCTAGAAAACAGAGGAACAGAATTTTTACCACCTGTATCTTAAGGCCTTTTAAGAATCTCCATTTAAACATTCTGCTTTTCAGTATTTGCCCTCAGGTTTGCCTAGTGTGAGGCACTAGCCACAACTAATGCAGGTGTTTCCCGTGCTTGTTCTCTAAAACCTCAGAGCCCCCCAAGTCTGTGGGACATTAAAGCTCTTTATCCTAAAGTCATTTGATTAGCCATATGAGGACCTCACTGACAAACGATAATCTGTGCTGATAAAAAACAGGGCCATTAGAAACAAAAGTGTCATCCCTGAATTTGTCACAGACATGACTCTGTTTGCCAGTTTCTCAGCTTCCATTCCATACTCCCAACGCTAAAGGAGCCAACCATTGCTAAGCAGAATAGGAAACCCTGAAGACAGGCAGTCGGAAGTGTCAGGGTGTAGTTAGCGTTACTATTTTTTTCAGTGCTTTTTCCCTATTTATCTAAACAGCCATCTTGCTATATGGCTTATTTTTTTTAGCAGCTTTATACCACATAATTCCCCCATTTAAAGTGTACAATTTGATAATTTTTAGTATATTCAGATTGCATAACCATCGCCACAGTTTCATCACATTT
>CAUYPO010030613.1:0-10805 GCA_963574435.1 Cheirogaleus major | reverse complement strand
CCTTGCTGCTAACTCATGTGTAGATTGAGATGGATTCGCTTCCACTACAACTTTCAGCTCATCATTATCCACCTTGGTCTCAGGTCACCCATGTGGCTCATTTCAAGACTAAAATCACCAGAATGGAACTTCTCAAACCATCGACTTGTGTTCATTAGTCATGTAATTCCCAAACACTTTATTGATATTTCGAGCTGTCTGCACTGCATTGGTTTCCCAACAGAACTCATATTCAAAACTAACATGAATTTTTTACTTATCCATGGTTTCACAAAAATTGCTCTTAAAAAAAATTGAAAGATAATCACAAGCCAAAATGTACATTTGAAAGAATGAGGATATACCTTCCCAATTAAAAAAAATAGAAGTCTCAAAGTGAAATGTCAGAGATATCAACTGTCAAACGTAATACTTAAGGAAATCTAATCAGACATTCCATACTTAATAACCTAATAATTAGCTTTGATTGGGTTACACATCCATTCCCAAAACAGTCATTGAGGCTAAGGGAAAGGAATATGCTGATAGGTTTATACCTATCACTAACAGAACTTGCCCCTGGAGTAGGAGGTCAGTTCTGCCCAAAAAATCTGGCTGAAAGTTGAGGAAGCTTGAAGTCTCCAATAGGAAATAATGTCCCGAAGAAGGGGTAGTGGATGCTGGGCAAGCAACCAACACATATCCACCACTGTACTTTAGTCACCACATGGCTTCTCACTAACACTGCACCAGTTAGTAAGTTATTCATCAAAACAAAAGATTAGAGAAGTATCAAGAATAAAAGGAAAAAACTAAAACAGCACGTGAGAGGTTAATAAGACACGAGAATGTGGAAATTTCAGTAGCCTGCCACACAAATTGCAATGTGAATGGTGCTTCTTGGAGTTGTGCAATGTAAACAGGGAAATACCCCAAAAGAATGGGCTTTAGAGTTTAGGAGAGTATGAAAAACCATGCGAAAGAGAGAGAGAGGACTTAAGCTTTAGAAATATTTTAGAAATATATGCAAAGTCTTGCTCTGTGGGAAGCTAAATGTGACAGTTTGTCAACATGAATTTTTCATAAAACATTCTTATGAACACTGTACCTATAGAAAAAGAGTCTTCTGTCAAAATCATCAATCAGTTCCTTTTTAATAAATATAAATCCAGTATAATTTGGAGAGAAGTGCTCTCCCCTGTGATTTGGATCTCAGTCAAACACAATGACTCTGTGATTCAAAGATGAACCCAGGAATTGTTACTGTCATTCTGCCTCTAAACATAATATATCGTTCGTTCACTTTTGTTGCTGTTCTAAAGCAAACTAAACAGTGATTTCCACAATTTCTCAATAAAATTAACCTAGAAGTTTCTCTCTATATTGCAAAACAATGGAAAATTTAGAAACATTTCAGCAGGTACTATATTTCCTTCAAACTTTTGGTTTTCTCCTATAAAATTATTTTCATGTTCTTGAGTGGGGAGTGGTAACACAGAAACCAGGTACTAATTTCCTACATGTAGTCTTCTTGGCTTGAGGATATTTCTAGAGTACATTATAAACATAGGACTAGGACTTTTGTCACTTCATTTTTATTCCTATTTTCCCTCTCCTATATATCTCTAAATGAATACATAATTAAGACTCACTTTGTGTCAATATATAATGTTGATATACTCATTTCCAATCTGAAGTACTTTTTACTAATATAGCTACTGGGATTGACAATTATTTGTGCCTGTGAGGATCTCAGAAGAAACTGTACATGCAGAACACAATAATTCAGAATGTGAAATTATTTTCATGAATGAAAAGCTTGGGAGTAAGCAGTCTCTGTTGTGTAGAGCCAAGAATTAAAGTCTGCTGGCTAGTGATGTTATTATAACTAAAATTATATCAAGAGCCACCATACTCATTACCACACACTTTGACAAAGGATTGTCAACACTCCAAGACCAGCAGATCACCACAAAAAGTGTATAACCATACTACCCCAGGGGGGTCAGATATAATGGGGAAGGTGTGAGAATCTGCCACCATTCTACCCCTGAAGAATGATGTCACTGACACTCCTGTCTCAAAAGGCTTCTGACCAAGAACTAAGGCATCTTACACCGTTGAAATTATATTACTAAGAACTAGGGCCCTGTTTGATAAATCAGGCATTTAACCCAATTTTGGAAGCTATCAGAAAAACTTAGTTTTGAACTCCTTGAAACAATGGAAAATATGCTTTCCTGGACATGTAACAAGCAATTGGTAGGGAAGTATGATCACGGCAGTGCTGTCCTAATAATGAGTTTAGAGTCCTTTGCCTTTAGCTTTCTCGGGTAATGTAGTCCATGCTGTGATGTGCTACCCATATCTGGCCCCCACCCCCTACTCTTTCAGGACTGAAAGCTGCTTCTTTTCTAAGACTTGCCCTCAGCATTAGGGAGCTGCTTCACCTTAAGCTGCATCCCCATCTAATGACTAGTCAGGGCCATGGTATAAGGAAGGGCTTGATCCTTTGCCTCAAACTGAGGCAGAGCCATTTCAGCTCTCAGCCATGGGATTTGCTAAACCTCTGTTGCAACTTTGTCACAGTTCAACTTCATCTTCTATCCAGTCCTGCTTCTCTACCATCCTTACAGGTGTTGATCCTGAATGCACTCTTCACTAAAACACCTGCATTCAAACTCTGTCTCAGAAACCATGTCCAGGAAACCTGACCTATGACAAGCTAAGTTGCAAATGTCTGACATACCTGCAATCTCTAATATGATCTGTGTAAGAGCTCAATGATGGGCATAGTGATTGTCAGGGGCTAATCAACAACAGAAAAATACACATTTCTTCTCGAAATGAATTATAATTACCAAAATCCCAAATAGTAATTGCTGCATTCCCTCCAAAATTTGTACGTTGAAGCCCTAACCCCCAATGTGATGGTATTTGGAAACAGGGCCTTTGGGAGATAATTAAAATTAAATGAGGTCATGAGTATGGGTCCCTCATTAGTGCCCTTGTAAGATGAGACACCTGAGAGCTTGCTTCCCCCACTCCCACCTCCGCCCCCACAGGCACCAAGGAAAGAACATGTGAGCACACAGAGAGAAGGTGGCAGTCTGCAAGCCAAGAGGAGAGCCCTCACCAAAACCCAACCATACTGGTACTCTAATCTCAGACTTCCAACCTTCAGAATTGTGAGAAAATTAATTTCTCTTGTCTAAGTCACCCAGATTATAGTATTTTATTATGGCTGCCCAAAAAGGCCAAGACAAGTAACAACCGTTGAACACCTGATAAATGCAAAACATAATGCCATGTCAATGTTTGCCATCTTTTCTGAACTACTGACATACTTATTCCTTTCTAATTTTGCTATAACATATATACCTGAATCAGGAAGGCGAGAGAAAATTAGAATGGAAGAGCTGATGGTGAGGGCTTAGGATTGATTATTGGATATTAAAATGGGAAAAGAGTGGCAATGGTCACTTGACTGCCACTTTGGGCCTCATATCAGAATATCAGATTTTCCTGGGGGTAGCCATTTCTTGACTATTCAGCATCATTTCCACCTTCCTCCTATCTACTACTGCCTAACTTTTCTTTTTGGTTTCTACCACATTCATCAACCCAGAACAAAAGTTGAACCAACTCTGGAGATAAATTCAGATTGGCTTAAGCCAGTCAGTCCCCACCATCCCTCAGCAAGCTATCATTTTCCAGGACTAGACATGTCAGTTAGGCCCATTTAATTATAATAGTAGTTCTCAACCAGGAGGGATTCCACCACTTCTCCCCCAAGAAATTTGACAAAGTCTGGAGATATTTTCTGTCGTCACAGCTCAAGGTGGGGAGGGAGGAGTGCTGTTGGTATCTAATGGGCACAGGCCAGGGATACTGCTTAAATTAACATCCCACAATGTTCGAGACAGATCCCTCCACAACGAAGAATTATCCAACCCAAAAGCCTCAAGTATCAAGGCTGAGAAACTCTCAATTAGGCATAAAAATGCCATGTAGCTCCAAAGAAGAACAAGTTTTAGGATAAAGCTGACCTAGCGGGAAGTAGGGCAAAAAGATAGAAAGACATTGTGTATGTTTTTTAATGATTATATCAATGACCTGCGGAATCAAAGTGAAGTCCTTCTGCTTGTATGAGCTCATTAATCCCCTTTATTTTTAACAGTTTTCAATAACCTGTAACCAAGAGTTGTAATCTGATATTTTTCTAAGCCCTGGGCAAAAAAAGAATGAAAAGGAAAAATGTAGATAAGAAGAAAAGGAAAAGAGAGGAAAGGGCAAGAGATAGCAGCTAAAAGCAGCAGCAGCTGAAACTGGATATGCAGAGAAAGACAAGAAGCTGCTTCCCCCAGTTAGGACTTTTTGACCTACCAGCTGAGTGTCCCTAAATCAACATTGTAGAGGATGAAAAAGTATAAAATCATGGTCCTTTCCTCAAGGGAACATAGAGATCCCCCAAGGAGATAAGACATACATTCACAAAAAGTATATAGAAAATTTATACCACAAAAAGCACAAACCATAAAAGAAACATCTGATAAATATGATCAGATTAAAATTTAAAACTTTCATATATCAAAAATACCATAAGCAAAGTGAAAAACACAGCACAGAATGTGAGGAGATATTTGCAATTCAAAATGCATAAAATTAACAAAGGATTAGTATCCAAAATATAAACTCCTACTCAGTATAAAAACTTTGCATGAGAATGGTAAACACTAAATTCATGATAATGATTATTGTAGGGGAGGAATGGAGGAGAATCGGATTGAAGAAGGAGGCCAAAATGATTGCAAGTATATATATAATGTTTTATTTATTTTAAAAAATAAGACAATGCTAAGATTTAATGAAGTTAGGCAGTAGGAACATGAATATTTCTTATATTATCCTCTTATTCTTATCTATGTTTCAAATATAGCTCACCAAATTTTTTTTTTAAGAATTCCTGCAAATCAGTAAGAAGAAAAAATTAGGAAATTAAGCAAAAAAAAAAAAAATGTGAGCAGAAGAGAAAACCCAAGTCCAATAAACATATGGAAAAACAATGTTCAGCTCCCCTAAAAAATATAGATCAAGCAATAGTTGGATACAATTTCTCATTCATAGATCAGCAAAATTAAAAAGTCTGACAACACTAAATGGATGATGTGGGACAAATGGAACCCACTTATTCTACTCTTAAGAATGTGAATTGGCATAAGCACTAATAAACTTGATGATAGGCATACTTGTTGGGGTTGGGTTCTAAGAGGATCAATATATATAACACTCCTCTCTTCCCACCCAAAATTCTGAACCAATTGAGGGAAACTAAGGAGGAAAACAAGGATCAAAGAGTAGTATTTAGAAACAGAATATTCAGATGGGACTATAACTGAGTTTGGCTAGTAATTAATATGACCTAGAAATAGATAGTGAATCTGTCTCCCCCATATGGATAAAGTTGCTATTTGGACTTTGTGTCTCCTCATTTCAGAGAGAGAGTCAGAGTGAAAATGCCTTTGTTTGTAAGCAGGTGTAAACAGAGTCAAATTTGTGGTTGTGTGGAAGTTCAGATGTGTTTAGTACTGTGTATATGAATCCTGAATAGACAAAAGGGTAGACTATATCCACTCTTACGCTATTGCTTCTCAGCTCCAAGCCCACCTTCTAGTGTCTCTGTGATGCTGGGGCTGGGCTCTGCAAACCGTATTTCTCCTTTGCCAGCTGCATCTCTTTTAGGCTCGGACAATAGGGACCCTTAGAAGAGACTTCAAGGTTGGAGGAGGAGTGTGGCCACACTCCTTTCTGTTCACTTCCCATTGGCTTCCTGTGCCTGTCAGTGTCACTCAACATTGCTTCTTCCTCACCCAAGACAGCAGTTCAGTCCAGAAGCAGTTGAATTGTGAAATTAAATAATGCAAACTTAAAGCTGCTGGAACTTTAAATTATTCTGAACTTTGAGAGGATGTGCCCATGCAGCCTGAGTCACACAAGCAGCTGCGACTTCTGCCTTTTTTTCCTAAAAATGATTGAGATCAAACAACACCAGCGATAAGACCCCCTCAGGATCACTACCCCTCCTCATGGAGTAATAATCTTCCTTGGAATGTAGCAATTCGTAACCAATCAAATCACCGTGGCGTATGCCAACATTTCCATTGTATGGAAATGTCACAATCCTGCTAAAATTTTTATATAAGTGAAACCTTAACTTCTCCACTTTGGAACATGTTAGGGACAGGTGCAGGTTGGCAACACTAACCACAGAAAACGAGGAAGGAGACAAAAGTGAGGAGGCCAGTGAACATTTAGAACCAAACCTGCAACAGCAGGAACTTGAGGTTAGGGACTTTTCCCAGCCAGGAGCATGCACAGACACTAGGAGCTCATGTCCAAAGGTAACCTTTTCCCCATTAACATACATTAACATAATAAAAATCACACCCACCAGTACCATGACAGCTTACAAATGTCATGACAACCTCTGGAAGTTACCCTATAAGAATAAAACTGGAGAGGGCCCTTAACTCTAAAACCTCTCCACCCTGTTCCCAGAAAAATAATGCCTATTCTGCCTACCATTTAACATATCAGAAGGTATAGACTTAAAAGTAAAAGTGTGATAAAACTCCAGAGTCTTCTCCACTAGCGGAGAAAGAAAGACTCATTTCCTCTCAGAAAATGCACTTTCGCTTTCTATACTGAAAAGCCTACAATAAAAGCTGCTTGTGTGAAAGTGCTAAGTGTCTGTCATCACTCCGTCACACCAGCCCTGCTTGTGATTCTTCCAAGCAAGAAGCCAAAGAACTGGGACAACACCCCTCAAAAACAACCCTGACAGAACACCAACCCCATTTGTTTGGAGTTGGTATTTCCGGGTGGCAATCGTCAAGCTTTGCACTCGAATAAACTCTATACTTAATCATGTTTTCTGACTCTCCTTATCTAAGGTTAACAGAATCCACGTTCCCAACACTCACAGTCAGCCTCATCAAGCTTCCTCAGCTTGAGGGACACCTCAGCCCCAGCTGATGAGTGTCCCTCCTCAGAGGACTGAATTGCGGCTCCATGAGGCCCTTTCTCTAAGCTGCTGAGTTTTAGTAATTCCAACTTCTTCCCTTTGTTCCTTCAGGCTTAAGGGTGGTGGCTCTTCCTACAGGTTCTATCTCCATAATAGCTGAATTTTCTCTTTTACCTTTTTCAGTCACTATGTTAACAATTCTTTATTCCTAATTAACAATTCTTTATATTAAATTCTATCTATTAAAATAAGTATAGTGGTTTCTGTCTCCTGACTAGACTGCAACGGATTCAGATGGGAATCAAAATATCCAACTTTTTATTTAGACAGGTGGATTGGAGACTTCTAGATCAACATGGATAACTGAACGCATACATATAATTCTGTATCCTCCAGGAACTCCATTAAAACAATAGCAAATGATTTTTTTAAAACTAAAATATGATTAGGGCAATAGGAAATGAGACAACATCAACATATTTTGGAATCTGGAAACCAGATTCATCTAGCAGAACTGAGAGAGCCACATCCCAAGCCCACAGTGAGGAAGGCTGAGAATCAAGACAATTTATACCACAAAATTCATGAAAGGCCCAGAATTAGCAAATACCAGGTACCACAAGAGCTAGAAGTAAAAACGGAGAGGTCTAAATTAAGAAAAAAATGAAATGGATAAAAGTTGTTCAAGAAACAATTAGATCTTTAGATTCTTTTTCCTACTCCATGACTCCATGCTACTGGGAGCCTACCCTCCCTTACCCTAGTAGAAATCTGGAGGTTTATAATGCAAAGGGACTAGAATAGTGTCTAGACTGGGAGATTACCAGGCCCCTTTGAGGACAGAAATAGTATGCCCAAAGAAGAGGATTAAGTGACCATCCCCCAGAGCACTGGTAGAAAGATCCTAACCTTCCAGATGATAGACTGGAAGTTTCTTCCCTGAAAAATCTTGGCTAAAGATAACTGACATAAGGAGTTCTCAACAAATGTCCCACCAAATCACTTTGAAACTCCATGTCAACAAGACAACGCCCTCATGATCAAGACCACGATGCAGTCAGCTTTCTGGTTTCCCACTCTTGAATAAAATCACTCTGGATCAGTCAAGGATTATGAGAAATTTGAGAAAAGCCTCTAAAATAGAAAACAGTATTTGTTAAAAATTCAGTTAAATTAACTTTGTGAGACAGACTATGCAGGGAGAAGAAAACCTCAAAAAAAAAAAGTACCATTGATACCCTCAGAGAGAGAGGAGGGATATTGCATTTAATTTTTAAAAAGAAACATTCAAAAAATAAAAATCAAGCTTTTAGAAATATAAAACTTGCTGACATAATTTTAAAACTCAATGAAGTTTGGCAATTCCTCAAAGAGTTAAACATAGAATTACCATATGACTCAGCAATTCCACTTCTAGATATATCCCAACAAAATTGAAAACATGCTTACACAAAAACTTATACACACACATTTATAGTAATATTATTCATAATAGCCAAAAAGTGGAACAAATGTTCATCAACTGATGAATAGTTAAGCAAAATATGGAATATCCATACAATGGAATATTATTCAACCATAAAAAAGAATGAAGTATGTATTGTTACATGCTAGAACATGAGGCTTGTAAACATTATGCTAAGTGAAAGAAACCAGACACAGAAAGGCCACATGTTGTATGATTCCATTTATATGAAATGTCCAGAATAGGTAAATCCATAGACACAGAAAAGAGATTAGCAGATGCCAGGGGACGAGGGTAGAGGGGAATTGGGACTAACTGCTAATAGGTTCAAGTTTTCTTTTGGGGCAATGGAAATGTTTTAGGGGTGATGGAATTTGACAGTGGTGATTGTTGCACAGCACAGTAATTATAAAAACCACTGAAGCATATACTTTAAAATGGTGAAGTATTATTATTATTCTGTTATGTGAAGCATATCTCAATTTTAAAATACTTAAATAATATATCCCACCCACAATGAGGGCTTGAAAGGGTGTGGATACAGATAGTGATGAAGAATTGAAGTCAGTTATTTAACCTGCCACCCAGCTTTCATCTTTATAAATATTGCCATTATTAAATCCACTTCATTTACCCCCATTTGAGTGTGCCACATGTTGCCTTCTAGGCTCCAGATAAATGTAGGAATAGGTACCAGGAAAAGCCTAAGAAAACAGATCCCCAAAATAGGATTCTGATATTCTACTGTTTTTATATTTAAGACCAGCCTGAGCAAGAACGAGACCCTGTCTCTACTAAAAAAGATAGAAAGAACTTAGCTGGACATCTAAAAATATATAGAAAAAATTAGCCAGGCATGGTGGCACATGCCTGTAGTCTCAACTACTCGGGAGGCTGAGGCAGTAGGATTGCTTGAGCCCAGGAGTTTGAGGATGCTGTGAGTTAGGCTCATGACATGGCACTGTAGCCCAGGCAACAGAGTGAGACAGTCTCAAAAAGAAAAAACAAAAAAAGGCACACAACTAACCTTACCAGGAGAAAATGGCATGCTGGTAATCCACAGTATTCAATGGCTAAGTGACTCAACTTATCATTGATAGTGGCAAGAAATGAATTCAGGTGGATGGCAAAAAAAATAAAGTGACTGTGGTACTTAGTCACCATGGTGACAATAGTGATTATAAAGATTGTGGAGTCAGCTGACTGCCTCTGTCGCTCTAAAGAGAGTAAACAGGAAAAAGAACACACTGAAAGCCGTAGATACCCAACGTGGAATCTATGGGAAATCAGAAAGTCTCTATGGTAGCTCTAATGGAGTCTTTCTCCTGTAGTCACTAGACTGATACGGATGAAAACCAAATCTAGAAAATGAACTTAACAGTTGCACAGTTGCAAACCCAATTAAATACTCAAATCTTTCAGTTTCGGTCTCTTACAATAAGCAAAGGGCACTGATGGGAAAGAAATGGGACCCTGAGATGTTAGATAGAGATTTTCCCGCAGACATGGATAAGACTGAGAATGTGAATGCTAAAATCCTCCTAAGCCTCCCTGAGGAGGTTTATATCCTGCAACCCCATTTCCATTGAATAAACATCTTGTAGTGACTGCACCTTGAGCAGTTGCCTTCCAAGGAAATGTGACTTTCCTCAGGACCCACCTCCACTACCCTTCATTGCTTCTAGATCCACAAGGAGAGTTAAATGCCAGCATGGTCCAGATTGCAAAGTACAAGACCTAGGCCTAGAGGAGGTAGGCTTTGTGCCCAGAGAGTTACAGAACTTTATTAATTTGTATCAGCAAGAGTCTGGGGAGCATGTATTTAAGTGGATTCTAAGATTTGTTAGACCAAGAAGACTGTAACTTAAGATTTGATTAAGCTGAATTTATTGAAATGGGCACATGGCTGGGAATTAGGATTTAATGTCATGGTTTGTGCATGTGGAAAATAGCATTAATAGTCAGCTAGGTTGGTCAGTGTCAACAGTAAGTAAAGGTGAAAACAGTCAGTAAAGGTGAAATACCAGAACTTGACTGGCATACTATAGACAGAGGAAGAAGCCTAAATGCTAAAGGGCATGAGAAAGCTGAAATGGATCTATAATATGCAACTTGATCAACCACTCCCTTGCCATGTACTCCAGGAGGGCCCAGAGGATAATCCTTTCTTCAAGGCAGTAAAAAATGAATTGAACTCGGCCGGGCGCGGTGGCTCACGCCTGTAATCCTAGCTCTCTGGGAGGCCGAGGCGGGCGGATCACTCGAGCTCAGGAGTTCGAAACCAGCCTGAGCAAGAGTGAGACCCCGTCTCTACTATAAATAGAAAGCAATTAATTG
>CAUYPO010030610.1:0-75250 GCA_963574435.1 Cheirogaleus major | reverse complement strand
AGATGGTTAGGGACTTGTACCCTGGTCCCCTTTCTCCTAAGGAGCCCACTTGCACATCGCACTCTCCTCTGAGCTGGAAGTGTTCCACCGTGAATGCCCAAGCTTCAGGATACCCACAGTTCCCCTGGGACCCACTAGTCCTCCAAGGCTGCTGTAGTCTGAGTGTAGTCTGGGTGCTGAGGAGCACTGGCTGTGGATCCAATGATACAGAGACCCAGGGGCAGAGATTCCCATGTTGGGAGAGCTGCAGAAACACTTTCTGTCCATGAAGGAAGACAAATGAGCCACACCCTCTGTGCAGAAGCTGGGCACAGTGATCAGAGTACTAGTGGGAGTGTACCCCCATGCGAGCCTAGATCTGGCCATCCTGCAGCATACCTGTGCCAATAGCTTGTAGCCTGGGAGTAGAGGTGGCTATGTCTGCAAGGTTGGGTAGTTGGAGGATGGGAGGTCCCTGTCCCCCGGTTCCTTCCTGAGCTGCCCAGCTTTCAACTCCCAAAATGGCACCTTAGGCCTGTGACTGGAGAGGGTGGAGCCTCTTCCAGGCAAACAGTGTGCAGGCAAGATGCTCGGTGGAGTGTCATAATCTCACCTCTCATTCTCACTGCAGCTTGCACCCACTGTAGCGAGTGGTGGGAATTGTCCCAGGAATAGGTAGGAGAGCTTGGGCTCCCCTGCTCCTCTTCAGCTGGGCAAGGCTGCACTTGCACCAGCCTGAACTCAGCCTGAGGGTGAGGTGTTGTCCCGCTTTAAACTGGAAAACTTGTTCCTTGAGTCTGTGACCACAGAGGGTGGGGTCCCTTCCAGGTAAATAGTGTGGGTGAGATGCAGGGGGATATTGTCCATTTGTCATGGTCTTTTTTTTTGTTTTTGAGACAGAGTCTACCTCTGTCACCCTGGCTAGAGTGCAGTGGCAACATAGTAGCTCACTGCAATCTCAAACTCCTGGGTTCAAGCAATCCTCCTGCCTCAGCATCCCAGGTAGCTGAAACTACAGGCACGTGCCACCATGCCTGGCTAATTTTTCTGTTTTTTGTAGAGAATGGGTCTCGCTTGTTCTCAGGCTGCTCTTGAACTCCTGAGTTCAAGCAACCCTTCCGCTTCAGCCTCCCGGAGTGCTAGGATTACAGGTGTGTGCCACTGCATGGCCTGTGTCTTGATCTTATTGCAGCTTGCAGCAGGGTATTGGGAATTATCCTGTGTATGTGTAGAACAGCCTGGGCTCCTTTGTCCCTCCTCAGCTTGGCTGGGCTATTTCAGCCCAAATTCATTCAAGAGAAGGTCACTGCCTGGCTTCAAAACTCCTGAAATGGTATCCTTTGGCTAGAGAGGGTGGCTCCCTTCTCAGGCAGGCTGCCTGGACAGGAAGCTATGGGGAGAGTAGTTTTCTCCAAGCTGGGTCCCACAGCAGCCAGCAGTAGGATGGTGAGCACTATCCAAGATATGTGCTGGAAAGCTTCGTTTCCCTGCCTCTCCCCAAGCAGGCTGGGGCTGCAACTGTGTGAAGCCCAAACTCAGTGCAAGGATGGGGCACTGTCCAGTGTCAAACTAACAAAATGGCACCTTGGACCTTCAACCAGAATGGCTGAAGCCCTACCCAGACAGGCAGAATGGGTGAGAAACTTTGGAAAATGCTGCCCACTCAGTCTCAGTCTTGACTGCAGCCCACATTGGGGCAGTGGAGACCTTCCCAGGGGCATGTGGGAGCACCTGGGCTCCTCTATCCCTCCTCAAAGCCTTCCAGTGGCTATTGGTGTGTCCCTGGTTCCCTGGTGTCTGGCTCTCAGAATGGCACCTTGCTCAAACTGCTCTAGGTCAGAAGCCTGTGGAATTCCTTGTGAGTTCCCTTTAGGGAACAATGTCTCTGTGTAATCTCCAAGCATCTCTTGTGTAAGTCTCAAAACTGTGTGGGGTCAAGGGTTCTATTGTAGCCAAGATTGTAAAAGCTCCTTTCAGAAAGTGGAGTCCTGGTGGCTCCTCTTTTAGTGTTTCAAAGCATCCAGGAGCTTCTCCCAGCTGCTAGCCAGCCCCAGCTGGGCAAGTTGTCCTGATCCCTCTACTTACCCCCTTTTGGTGCTTCCCATTGCTTCCCTGGTGAATCCTAGCATTCTTTCCTTGACAGTCTGTTTGAAACATGAGGGTCTGCCTACTGTTCTGTTTCCTCTCTGTGGAGGAGGCACATGCTACCTGTGTCTAGTTGGCCTTCGTGATCCTAATCCTAGTTTTTCTTTTTGTAAAGTGATTCCTAATTAAAAAATTAACCACTTATCCTTTGTCAGTTATATTTATTTCAAATACCTTTTCTGTCTGTCACATGTTTTTTAACTCTATGGTACCACTGTAGGAGAGGTATAGGCTCAAGAATGGGTAGGAAGCCTAGTTACAATACTTATCACCAGCATGACCTTGGATATTTTACTTAATCTCTGATTGCATCTCAGTCGCTTCATCTGTAAAATGGGGGTGATAATAGTATCTATTTCAGAGGCTTTTTTGTGAGGATTAAATGAGTTAAAATGCAGAGAGTTACATGAGTGGAGAGTGGTACACAGAAAGCTAGCTAATATTTTGACATATAGAACATGACCTATTATATTACTGCTGCTGGAATCATTTCCTTCATCTTCTGTCCTTGGTTCTTAGAGCAGGTGGCACATGACTGAGGCTAGTGGCTTGGTAGATGGGATGGCAAGGTGAGTCTTACCTGAAATTTCTCTGTGACACAATGTTTGGATAGGGAGGCAGGAGGTTAAAAGGGTGTGTACCCTGGATTTAAGTGCATTGTGACATAGTCTGAGGGTTTATCTGCTCATGTTGGAAATATGAGCTAGGTGCTTTAGTCTGAAAGGAGGAAGAGTAGACACTTTTAGACTTAGGGCCAGTCAGTATCTGCTTTTCCCTCTGGAGTCTGGAACCATTATAAATTTTGGAGAGAAGACAATTGAATTGGACTTCACATTGAGGAAAATATGAAGGTAAGGATAATTTAACTAAGAAAACCCATTCAAAACAGTTGAATTTGGGGAGAGAAAGTGCTGGTACAGAATGATGGAGAACCAAGAAATATGAAGGCTACATATGTATGATTGTGTAGCTTTGCTTTGAGTGTTAAGGCAAATTGTTAAGTGAAGCTCAAGAAATATTTCAAATTTGTTTAGTGCATTATATTTTACATGTGCGTCTTGAAATATGAGTCACTAATTAAGGCTTCAGAATACTTTATTTTGGTGGTAGCTCTAGATGAAATTGTAGATTAGGTTTTTTTTTTTAATAATGGTATTCATTTTATGTTGAAGTTAGCTATTTGGTCGCGATTCCACCAAGAAAATTGTTGAATCTCTTTTTCTGGGGTACTTTGAATTCTCTCCTCTTTCGGTGTGTAGACCTGGTTTGTGGTTTGTGTGGCTGTAACACCTGGAAATTAACACTGAACACCTGAGTTAGAACTTGAGCTTTGCCCAATATTATCTCTAATTGTGAGAGTTTTGGTGTCATTATGAGTGGAGGGCTTCTTTGGATGGGGTAGAAGTAAGAATTTTTAGGATGACCCGCATCTAGAAGCCAGTGATTCAGTCTAGTAGCCAATCATGTTAGGTCTGAGTGAGCCACTTTCTTTCCCCAGGAGGTTTCAAGTGGTGGATCAGGCAGGGAGGGTGCTGAGGAAGGGCCTTCTTGTTTCATGGCCCGGTGCTTTCCCTGGGGTTTCTATTGGCTGCCCACAAGTATGTTGTACTTTGTGGATGAGGAAAGCCCTGTGCTCTCCTTCAAAAGGAGAATGTGTCTGCCCTTTAGGTTTAGCTCTAATCAAACTCTGCTACTGTCCTTGTATTTTCCAAGCAGTAAGCTGCATCTGCAGGCAGTAGTAAAGCATGGAAATGCAGGTGGATGTATGAGTAATGGCTCTAGGAGACAAGAGTGAGTGATGTTTTGAGGAGCTGGGCAGTTTTTTCCTCTCACAATGAAAGTGAGGTAAAATGAATGCCATCTTCATTACCAGGGATAACTAGTCTGTTTGCTCCCTTAGATAGGCAAATATAGCAAGCCTGCTTTGACTTTGTGTTGTTTGGATCTTTTAAACACAGAAAGATTAGAACCATCAGATTGTTTCTGATTAAAAGGTTGAAGATACAGAAGTATTATAACTAAAGTAGGAAGAAAGACTCATTTCTTCCCCTACTCTGATCAACCCTTATCCTTCTTCCACTACTCCCTGTTGCCACCTTATTACATCCCAGCGCAGAGAGATACTGATCCTTTCACCTTTGGGGGCAGCAGGAGCCTCTTAGCTCGTCATGGGGTGGGTCAGAAGGACTATTTGGCCTAGAGCTGTACATTCAGGGAGGGCCCAGATTTAAAAATTTCATGTTGTCTACAACATAGGCAATATGTTCACATGTCTAGTAAAAGTATTTATTAGGCAATTCTAAACATTTAAAAGCAAACACAAATTTTGCTTACTCTATTTGGCATTTTCTCTCTCTCTCTTTTTTTTTATTTCAGCATATTATGGGGGTACAAATGTATACAGTTATGTATACTGCCCATGCCCCCCTCCCCTCGAGGCAGAGCCTCAAGCATGACCATACCCCATACATTGCACATCTTACTCATTATGTTTGTATATACCCATCCCCTCCTCCCCCCTCCCACCCGCCCAACACCCGACAAATGTTTTTCCTATATGTCCACTTAGGTGTTGATCCGTTAATACCAATTTGCTGGTGAGTACATGTGGTGCTTGTTTTTCCATACTTGAGATACTTCACTTAGTAGAATGGGTTCCAGCTGTATCCAGGAATATACAAGAGGTGCTATATCACCATTGTTTCTTAAAGCCGAATAGTACTCCAGGGTATACATATACCACATTTTGTTGATCCACTCATGTATTGATGGGCACCTGGGTTGTTTCCACAACTTTGCAATTGTGAATTGTGCTGCTATAAACATTCGGGTGCAGGTGTCTTTTTCATAGAGTGACTTTTGTTCTTAGGGGAAGAAGAAAGTTCTCAATCCCCATTCCAACCCTAGAGGATATTACTGCAGCTCATGAATATTTAAAATTAGGGGTCCACAAAATCAACTGCCTAAAAGGACCAGCAGGATAAATGAGTGAACTGGGCTGTGTGCAGAAAGAAAAAAAATGGAAAGTTCTAACCCTATCTAAGGGACACAGATATTGTTACTCAATATTATCTAATTATTGTCCCATAAAATTCAGAACTAGCATTGTCAGATTTAATTTTTCAAGAGGAAGCAGAAGTTCAGATTTTTCTTATGTAATTTTTTTTTGATTTGTAAACATTTTCAACAAGTTTTAAAATGTTTAAAACACAGCATGGTCCAAACAAAGCACATCTCTTGGCCAATTTGGCCTTTATTTTGCCAATTTTTAATTTCTGTTTATTAATTCAATATATTCAGTTGCAGGTCCCAAGATCATTTGTGCTAATGACCTGCGGATCTGTAGCTCTCTCAGCTCAGTCTAAAATGTGACTGTGTTTATGTGGAACAGAGCATGAAACCTTCCCCTATCTAAGATTGCTTAGCCTCAGCGTCTCTCCTGCAATATTGAGAAGTAACAAGACACCTAATTAATTACCCAACAGGATTTTGTAGAGTGAATAACATAATGTAGATCACAAAATCATTTAATTTATGTAATAAAGTGCATTTTAGTTCTGTTTGATAACCTATTAAAAGTAGGGAAGAAAGTTGGAAAGTAATTAGGATAAAAGAGATGAAGATTAAAAAAAGGGCATTAGGAGAAAATGGTAGGAGCAGGAAAGAATTGCAGGAAAATTAAATGAGTAAATAATCATAGATTGAAGGTGAAATATCTTGGCTAAAATAATTGGAAGTAAACTTTCTTTGCTACGTGTTACATCAGAGAAAAAGTCTTGGTTGTAGTTAAGACCCAGCTCCTGGCTCTATTTATCAGCCCTGTCACCTTAACCTTTCTAAGCCTGCTACCTATTCAGTAAGATGGGATAAGGATATCTACCTTGTGGTGTTACTTTAAGAAATATCTCAGTTAAATATTTGTAAAGTGGCTAGAATAATGACTAACATATCATAAGCAATAAATAAACCTTAATTATTCCTATTATATTATTTTAAAGTTAAGCTTTAACTTTCAGGAAAGATTTATTTTTTACATTGTTACATTTTTTATCATTATTTTACTATCAAATGAAATTTTCAAATACAGCTCCCCTTCCTCATGGCTTTCTGAAGATTTCTGAAGTTGACAAAGGGATAATTTGTGTGTCTATGTATGCTTTCTTAATCAGATCTATCCTAAATTAGAATTGCAGTAGCTTGTGTCACTCTGCTTTGAGCCATGTTTTTTCTGTAGAATTAAGTTATGTATGTAATTGCCCATTCATTTTTTAAATTCCTTTAGGTAGAGATTGGTATGGTTTAGTTTGGGCTTTGGTTTTTAAAAAGCCTCAATCTGTTTCAACTTGATATGTACATATCATGTGCATATCAAATGACATTTTATTTTATCTTTTGCAGTTTTTATACATTTTCTTTTACTTAAATTCTCTGTTTCTTTCTGATTATTATTACCATTTTGCACATAGTTCATATCAGGAACCAAAGATGTGTAAGATCAAATTTTGTTTTGCAGTGTTTATTCTTCTTGCCAGCTGTGTAGTATTTGCTTAGTACTCAATGGAGAACAATGAGTTACATGGTTAATTACAAGTATGGCTTGGGTGGACTATCCTATTTCTGATGTTTACTGATCCTGGCAAAGTTCAGATCACTGTTGGATGTCAACAGAGATTGAGCCTGTAAGTGACATTTGTAAAAATAATAAAAGATTTGTCATAAACTGTTTAAGAGGATTGTTCAAGTGAACTTGTCCTTTTGATGCATTAAATTTCTTAATTAATGTCTCTTCAGATAATCTATGTACTCTCCCCAGAAAAACCCTGTCCTAATCTAATTTCTGGCAAAACGATTTCTCAGTGCTATCATGTCTTCTTTTGCAAACACTCATTTTATCATCCTTTCATATTTTAATATGTGCTATTAGAATATTGTTTTATTTTCCTAAATAATTATGAAGGTTTTTCTTGTAATTGAGGTAGAAGTGATGCTTTCCTTCTTCCACATTTCTCACCACAGTGCTAAAAGAATTCATTTCTATCACCCACCCAAATCAATGGCCAGTGGTTTGTATTTCATAAACAAAGCAGTTAACTTCATTTCCTACATTATAATCTGGTTTTTTGCTTTTCCTTTTAGTTCTTGCCTAGTGATTTCATTAAGCTGACGGCTCTATGGTCTATCTTCTAAAGCTGTCAGCTTACGTTAGAAATATGTGTCATGAAAGTTTTTTCCAAAGTATTAAGAAAAGCAGAAATTCTGTGACATGAGAGCTTGAAGGAAAAGAAAACTGACAAAGACTGACAACAGTTAGATTTGTTCTTGGCAGTGCTAGAGATAAGAATTTATTATTATTATTATCATTTTGACCCATTTCCATTCCTGCAAGTGGAGAGTAATTTTAGAGGTAATTATTATGTCGTATATTAACACTTGTATTTTGTCACTTTATCACAAATCTTTTATATATCTAAGTAAAATAAAAACAAGACCTATTTAATTGTTAACAAAATTTTAAAGGAAAAATAATTTTATTGCTTCCTACTTTACCCATATGCCAACTTTCAAATACATCCTTTCATTCTCTCTCTTAGCATTCACATACATCCACACATATTACCTTATAGACACACATACACATACTCACACACACATTCAGTCCATCCTTGCTATTTGTGGACTTTCTTTTGTGAATTAGCCTATTTGCTAAAATTTATTTGTGACCCCCAAATCATCAATACTTGTGGTGCTTTTGAGGTCATGCACATGAACAGAGTGGGGAAACATTTGAGTTGGCCCCATGCACCTATTACCCTAGCTGAGGTCAAGAAAGTGTTGTACCCTTTCTTGTTTCAGATATTCTACTGTAAATAAATGTCCTTTTCACAGTCTATTTAGTGACATGTTTTCTACATTTTTGTGCTTTTTCTTGGTTATTTCTCTGTACAAAATGGCCTCCAAACCTAGTGCTGAAATACTGTCAAGTGTTGCTAAGCACAAGAAGTCTGTGTTGTGCCTCAGGAAGGAAATATGTGTGCCTATATTCTATCAATTTTCAAGTGATTACCAACACTCCCTCAAGGAGAAATAGATTGTGTGAATATGCCTACATTTTAACAATTGGAGGTTATTAGTAACCTTCTGCTATAGACTGAATGTCCCCTCCTCCTCCAAATTAATGTGTTGAAGTCTAAATCCCCCATGTGATGGTATTTGGAGTTGGCAGTTTGGAGGTAATTAGGTCATGAGGGTGGAGCCCTCATGAAAGGGATTAATACTGTTATAGAAGAGATACTAGAGAGATGATATTTCTCTGCTCTCCATTATGTGAAGATGCAATGAGAAGAGAATCACTTGCAAGCCAGGAAAAGTGTCTTTGCTGGACACCAGATCTGTTGATGCCTTGATCTTGGACTTTCCAGCCTCCAGATCTGTGAGAATAAATTTCTGTTGTTTAAGCCACTCATATACTGGTATAGCAGCCTGAACTGACCAAGACACCTTCCAGAAAAGAAAGCAATACAGTGTTTGGATTTTCTACATAGAAGGTTTTCACTTATTTTGTTTAGGATTGTTATATCTATGTTCATGAGAGATATTGGCCTGTAGTTTTTCTTTCTTGTAATCTCTTCATCTGGTTTTTGTGTTAGAGTAATGCTGGTCTCAGAATAAATTAGGAAGTTTTTCCTTTGCCTCCATTTTCTGGAAGAGCTTGTAGAGAATTTATATAATTTCTCTTCTGAATGTTTGGTAAAATTCATCAGAATTCCAGGTGAATTGAACATTGAACATTCAAAAATCAATTAATGTTTCCCAAATACCCACCCCATTGTCCCAGCCCCTCGTAACCACTATTCTCCTCTCTGCTTCTATGAAATCAGCATTTTTTAGATTCCACATACGCATGAGATCATGTAGCATTTGTCTTTCTGTGTCGGGCTTATTTCACTTAGCATAATATCCTCTAGGTTCATCCATGTTGTCACAAGTGACACAATTTCCTTCTTTTTTATGACTATAAACCATTCCATCAACAGAGAAAAAAATTTCATGATTATGTCAATAGATGAAGAGAAAACCTTTGGCAAAACCCAACACACATTCATGATAAAAACTTTCAACAAACTAGGAATAGAGGGGAACATCTTCAAGTCGATAAAGAACATCTACTGGAAACAAAACAAACAAATATATCAATCAAACAAAAAAAACCCTTTAAGTTAATGTCATACTTAATGGTGGGAAACTAAGTACTTTCTCCCTAAGATTAGGGGGGAAAGATGTCTACAAAGAACTGATGAAAATCTTCTGGAATGAATAAGCATCTATAGCATGGTTATAGGATACAAGATTAATATATAAAAGTGAATTTCTTTCCTATATGCTCTCAATACACAATTGGAATTTGAAATTAAAAACACAATACCATTTACATCAACACCAAAAAATTAAATGTTTTTAGGTACCAAGCTAACAAAATATGTGCAAGATCCATCTGAGAAAAATAACAAAACTCTGATGAAAAAAATCAAATAGCTAAATAAATGGAAAAATATTCTGTGTTCACAGATAGGAATATTTTATATTGTTAAGATTTCTGTTCTTCCCAAATTGATGTATTGATTCAATTCAATCTCAATCAAAATTCAAGCATAATTTGGCATAATTGCCAATACCCAGAATAAACCAACATGCCCTTCACTAAGTAACGTATAAACAAACTGTGATGCATCCATACAATGGATGAAAAGAAATGAGGTATGTAGCCACAAAAAGACATGGAGGAAACTTAAATACATATTTCTAAACAAAGAAGTCAGTTTAAAAAGCTATATACTTTATGATTCTAAATATGTGATGTTCTGGAAAAGGCACAATTATAGAGACAGTAAGATCAGTGGACACCAGGGATTTGGGGAAGTGGGGTCAAGGTGGATATGAGGAACACAGGGAATTTTAGGGTAATAAGACTATTCTGTATGAAACAGTAATGATGGATACACAGCTTTATGGATGGATACACAGGGGAGTTGTTTACCCAAACCTATAGGCACAACAATTATATGAACAAAGTAGTGTTTTAGGGACTAAATAATATCTAGGGGAATATATTAATAGTTAGTTCAATGTCTGTAATATTATAGAGACTCTATAAATGTCAAATTTCCTTTCCTTTCAGGTAGTTACTTTTATGGTTAAATTAATTCTCAAGCAATATTAAGTTAATGACTCATAATCACTAACCATTGAGGGCCAAAATATAATCAGTATCCTTAAGTAAAATTAAGTAAAAACAACACCCTTTTCCTCCTTCAGTTATTATGCTAATCAATAAATATATATGTCATATTTTTATTTAGATTGCAAACTTCTAGAGGGCAGACTGTTGTAGTTTTTTATCATTTAAAACAAAACTCTTTCTGTATTTAGTTGTTATTTATTAAATATTGCTTAAGTTTTAAATGAATCATTGGGGTGCAATTGATAAGGTATGATTAGAACTCAAACTGATTAACTAAAATGCTAACTTGGATTACCCCTGCTGCTCCTAACTTTTCAGCCACATAATAACTAATTCTTTTCTTTCTCCAAGAGGGAAAGGGTATGAAGATTCTTTAAAAGTGTTCATTACTTAAAAAAAATTATTTAGGAGGCATTTGTAGAGAATTTTCTTGTATAAGCTAAAATTTACTTGGTTGGCCCTTTATTTAATACAATTTAATTTCCACAGACCTTTGTGACAGTATTGAATATTTAATGAATATTAATAGTGATTCACCCAAAATACTAGTCTGAGTGATTCACAATGACTCAGAAGCCCAGAGATGAGAAAGTGAGAAGGTTTCACATAATGAGGGAAGGGACCTACAATGGCCCAACAGTTTCATAATCAGGGAAATGTCATTAGTGAAAGAACAAAGCTTCTGTGGGTATCTGATTAACCTATTTACAGTTAAATCAAGAAGTACAAAAGAGGACTTCCTATATTCAAACAAACTTTTCATTTCTATTTTTCATTTCTGCGAGATTTGATTGTTTAGCTTAAAACCTGAAATGACTACTTTCAATGTATAAAATCCAATATTAAAACCTCGAATTTCTGAACTTTTTCAAGATTGTTCCAAGTAAATTTCAGCATGATTTTTAAAAGTATATTAAAAACATATTTTAGAAGGTACTATCATCATTTTCTCATATCCTTTATTATTATTATAAAATTTAATTACTTAGGTTTAATTCATTAAAAATTCAATATTTGATACTAAAATTCAGTGAAAGTATATCACTTAAAATAATAATATTATTGATATCTAGTAAAGATATTTGTTGATGAAAGTTATAAATATTATGTTAAGATATTAGCTCCTATTTTTATACCATTCACTAAGCCCTTGACCATGTTCTTAAGGTAACCTGCCTTTTTGATTCTCTGTAATCAATGTTGTCAGAGTAGTGGTGGCCCCATCATCATATCCATGACTCAGCCTCTATTATGCAAAACAAAGGAAAAAAAGAACTTCAAGTAATCTGCATGAATCAAAGCACTGAAATATTTTTGGTTCAGTCTCCCAGATCCATATTCCAGAAGAGTTGGGGAAAGCAAAAATTCACTCCAGAGTTATAATTTTACTCCATAACATTACTAAAGAAAGCTAATTCTCAAGTTGTCATTATTTCCCATCAGCATAAGTGGCTGGCTTTACATTTGCCCTAGGAGATTTGAAAGGAGTTGCAGGTTAACCTAAGAAAATATTCTCATAAGAATATAAAGCTTCATAAAATAAAAGGAGAAAATTCCAAAAACTTATTACTTGATTTGAACCTTACATCTCATTGACATAGTGTTGGATTTCATTTTACTGGTAAGTGATGTAAGTTGCAAAGCAAGGTTCTAATATGCCATTGTAGTTGGCATAACTCAGAGAAAGAGGTTCTGTCATATTGCCCCCAAAATATATCACTGAGTATATTATCAAAATTTTTGTTCCTGCTCATTCTCCTCTCCAACAAATTTAAAGGTTTTATTTAATAAACAGCTTAAAAATAGGAAGCCTGCCTTTAAGGTCTTGCTATTATACTATAGAAGGTAGGAAAACTGAATGAACCAGATTCCTGGAAACTATTTATAGTTTATAGCAAGGTGACTGTATAGTTGGTTTAGTCATGAGATATCATAAGGATTTGGAGCTGGCTCAGGGTATTCCTGAGGTATTTTTCAGAATGATTTGAACAAATTTAGAGGCTTTGTGAGGAAGTTGTTTCTTCAAGACATTTTTTGGTGCTACTAGAATGTACTACAGTAAACAGTGTATTGCAGAGCAGTCCTCAAACTTAAGCATGCAGAATCATTTAAACGGGTTGTGAAAACACAGATTTCTGGACCTCAGTCTCAGAGTTTTTGATTTACTGGATCTGGGGTGGGGCCTAAGAATTTGCGTTTCTAACACGTGCCCTGATGCTGCTGCTGCTGCTGCTTGTCTGGGGACCACACTTGAGAAGCACTAAGTGCTCTGGGGCAAGCTTAGTCTATTGCGTAGCCACAGACTCACTAAATAATTTGGAAACCAGCAGAATTGCACCTTATAAATCCCTTTTTAGCAATATTTTTCTGAGAAACTCTTGAATTTTAGGCCAGCTACCTGGCTTCTGTTTGTATCCCCTTAGAGTACAAATCCAAATAACATGGTTGCTAAATTCCATTCCCTTTTTATCATGTCCTGTTTTTCCCCTAGGTTGACAAATCTTTGAAATTGTTCAGAAATATTCAATGATTCAGTTCAGTTTTCTTGGCCCCAACAGAAAGACAGACTGGAAATTATAGTTTTTTAAAAAAGAGAAATAAATGTAATATTTTTCCAATCAAATTTTAGATAATTACACTTGCATACCTCATATTAGTATTTGAAACTTACCTATGAAATTTATACCAAAGGAAAATATCATCTCAGTGTCCATGCATGTTTCATATTTAGTTTTTTTGAAATTTAATAATCATACTAGATTATACTAACATTTCTGAAAATGATAAGTTACCTCTTCCAAAAACTTGATAAAATAGAACCAAAAACACTAATAATTCCCCTAATACTCATTCAAAACTCTTCATCAATATACACTTTCCTCAAATGCATAGACTGTGCTTGTTATTTAAGATTCACAAAGGTGTTGTGCATATAAATTAAAACTTGTCTGTAAATATGTTGTGTTATCTCTAATTGAACTACTATCCCTTTTTATTTCCCACTGTGCTTACCAAGTATACATCATACCTTTTATTTCCCCTTTATCTGCCCTTCTCTTTTTTATTATCTTATTTCTAACCATTCAATCTTACAAAAAAATATATTCAAGTATATTTTGATGAATGCGTATATGGGCATGTTGTAATCTGTCTCATTTATTTTTAGAGGTAAAAGTCCCTGATGGAAAAGATATTGTCTTTCAATGCAACATGTACCACATGACTCCTAGAACACTTTGGGCATTTAATAACCTTTACATCACCATCATTGATATCATTATCATTAATCATGGAAGCTGTTCACAGCTCTGATTCAATTAGAGGTAGATAAAAAAGGATCTTTTCTTATATCTCTGGTTGCTGTTCGGCACTAATATCTTCCCTTTTTAAAACACATCTGCTCTCTTTTAAGTACTTTTTGTGTCCCTTTCATACCTGTAATGGTGGTATCTTCAGATTAGTGACAGACAAGTTAATTGAACTGAGCTAGCACTTAGCGATGAAAGGGTTAGGTTCAGCATGACAGTGCTAACCTGTTTCCACATGGCTAACCAGTATTGCACAAAAGTAAATCATCACTGAAATATAGTCATTCTCTTGATCATCTAATGGTTCTATTACTTATATGGAGACAAATGCACACAGGGCACCCTGTTGTCTTTGGTAAGGTCACTCAGCAGTCATTAGAGTCGAGCAAATGAGGGTTATATTATAATGTCCTTCTCAACATCATAAACTTACCTGCTTATATGCATCCTATAATTATAGACTAGAAATATAAAATACAAAATGAGTTTCACTGCTATATGAATCTACAGAGCCTGTAACTAGAAACACCATTTGTCCCTTTGAAAAGCTGAAATGTTTTAGAACCTGAAAGATGTGTTGAATTAATTTTCATCTATGGAGCACTTTGTTCAAATGGAATTTTATATGAAAGAGATAAAAGCCTGAGTTGTGAATGAAGTCAGGTTGGAGGTGGTCTGGTTGAAATGCTTTTCACTCCAGCAATTCCAAAGCGGCCTTCACAGTAAGCCCAGGATCTCAGAGCAGCATGAAAACTACTATATTTGAAAGTCAATGGTCTGTTTTTTCCCCAAAGCATTTATCACAATTTAACAAACCATATACAGTATTTCATTTTCTTACTTATTAATTAGTAAGTTACATTGAGATCTAATCTTTATGAAGGAAGGGACTTTTTTGTCTGTTTGCTACATAGTAGGTACTCAAAAAATTTGTTGAATGAGTGAATGCATGAATGAATATGTTTACTAATTGGTAGGGTGAAAGAACAAAATTAGATTTCCATGATGAAAAGAAAAAAACATGAGACACAGTCACCGACCCACAAGAACACTTAGAGTTGGAGTAGATTAAATGTCCACAAAAATGCAACTAATAATATAAAGCCAGTACATAATTGATATTTTCCCACTGATAGAATTGTGTACCAATGTAATTCTGAACAGAGGAAACTGAGTCAAGTTGATGAGGGGAAGATTCATGGAGGAAATGAAAAAAGGTAGTAGCTGACTTAAATAATTCACTTAAATTTTCTGAGCCTCACTTTCCTCATATAAAATCATGTTTTTCTAGCTAAGTAACCACTGAAATAGGTAGCGGTTTTAGGCAAAAAAGAGTCTTTGAATGGAAAGTAAAAATCTGAACTGGATTGGAGACAATCTCTCTGCAAATTTGCCATTGAGAACTTAAGCAAAAATTAGGCTATTATGAACTCTATACTCTACTACACTATGACACAGGTACAGTATGAACTTGATCGGGAGAATTAAAATGAAATTAAAGAAAATGTAATAAAATTAGAATTAATTTTAAAATGCTTTTTTCCCCTCAGAGTGCATAGAAATTTAGAAGCAGTGTACTGAAGCAATGCCTGAGATGAACTAGCATAGCTTTGCATTACCCAGAGGTACAGCTGTGGGTAAGTCATAGATACAGTTGCCAGGTATGAGTTACCTTCTGTTTTCTTTAAGTAATTTTTTTATGTAAGAATAATAAAGATGCAGAAGAATATACACGTCAAAGTTTTTAGCTTAATGAAATTTCACACAGTGAACATATCCACATAAACCACCTCCAGGAAAAAAGTGGAATGTTACCATCAGTACAGAACCATCTATAGCGCCCTCTGCTGGACCCACCCCTAAGGCCCCAAGTATGGTACTTCCAGCATATAGACATTTTGTTTTTGAACTTCCTATAAATAGAATCCTACATAATATAAAATTTTCTTACTTCTTTCACTGAACATTGTGTTTATGAGATTTATAAGACATTAATGACATATTATATTTGTATTTAAATAATCTTACTATTTTCTGTCAATTTTGTCCTTTCTCATTTTTGCCTGCTTGTTGAGTGATCAAGTATTTTGAAAATTATTGTTATTCCTCTTTATTATTTCTAGTTATTTTTCTTTTATATTCATTTTGTGATTTTATTCTAAATATTAGGATAAATCTTAAACATGTCTCAGGATCCCTTTACATTTTTATAAATTATTAGGGACCTCAAAGATCTTTTGATAAAATGAGATATATATATACATACATATATGTGCGTATATATATGTATATATATATACTCATCATATTAGAAATTAAAACTGAAAAAGTGTTAAAACAGAGAACACATAACCACACACATTCCATTAGTCATCAGAGCAAAGATATCACATGTGATGCTACCTCTGGAAAACTCCACTATATACTTGCGAGAGAATGAGAGCAAAAAAGCAAATAATATCTTAGTCTTATCCTGAAAATCATTGTTACTGCACAGACCACCTGAAAGGTTCTCTTTTGAGAACTTGCTACTCTGGAGATGCAACATGAATAATTTATCAGAATCTACTGTAGATTAGTATATTTCTGTGTTTTTACCCCTTGATTGTGTGTTGGATGTAGTGACTCACTTCTAAGGACTAGATGAAACAAAAGTGGAGAGGTGTTAATTTCAAGGATAAGTTTCAAAAAGACTTTGGTATTCACTCTTACTCTCTAGAATCGTATGTGCTGCGAGAAGCCAGCTGCCATTTTATAAAGCAGCTAGCTCTGTGGAAAAGACCACATGAAGAGCTCGTAAACAAATACTTTTGCTAATCAAGCCTAGATATGAATACTGCTCCAGCCTAAACTTAACTGCAGCCTGACCAGAGGCCCTGAGCTGCAACCAACCAGCTAACACCTCCCCTAACCCACAGAGACTGTGGGATAACAAATGTTTATTGTTTCAAGCTGCTACATTTTGGGGTTGTTAAGCAATAATAAATAATTAATATGCCTAATAAGATTTTCATGCTTTACTTTCAAATTTCTGTGTCTTTATACTTAAATGCTGGGTTTTTTTATTCTGTAGAAGATATTAGACTTTTGTTTGTATTATTTAGTTCATTTGTATATTTGTTGGTAAATTTATTTCTACTGTCTTCACTATTTGTTTTCAATTTAACACACCTGTTATATTATTTTATATTCCCTTATTGCCTTATTTTGGATTACTCAATTTTAAGTTATATTTAATTTCCCTATATTTATGTGTTATATGTGAATTCTTACACTATTTTTGTAATGGTTATCTTAGCAATTACAACATACATACTTAATTATTTCAGTCAAATAAAACATTTTACATTTGTCCTTTCCACAATAATTCTAAAACTGTGGAAAATATTAACTTTGTTTACTTCCTTATGAATCCTGTTTTGCCTGTGTTTTAGTTCTATATGTGTTTAAAGTATTATAAGACATTAGAATCATTATTTCGTATAACCAGTGCTCATTATATGTACTATGTGTTTACCCTTTTTTGTGTTCTTTATTCCATCCTGTATTTCCATGTTTCTACATTGGATCATTCTTTTCTCTGTATGAAAAATTCTCTTTACTATTTATTTTAGGGAAGGCTTCCATGTAACAAATATTTCATTTTTGTTGTTTGAAAATGACTTAATTTTGTCTTTATATTTAAGTAATATTTTCACTGGAAATAGAAATTTTATTCAACATTTATTCTATTTCAGTATATTAAGGATGAAATACTAGTAGACAATGGAATGCCTCTGGTTTCCATCATTTCTGTCATGTACTTAACTCAGTCTTACTGCATTTCATTTCTTTCCAGGGTCATTGCTTCTTACGTTTTGGGATGGTTGTTTCCTAATGCTTTCAAATAGTAGGTTTTTAAAAATTTAGCCTGTTTTTATAGCTGTTCTAAGACAGAGGGTTGATCTGTTACTAGCTGTTAAAACAGCCAGAAGCAAAAGTCTAGGTGGTCTTATTTGAGTAAGGATTACGTCTCCAACTATGCTAGATATTTTACTTAATACAAACAAATGGAGAGGGGGGAAAACTTGTATTTTGCAGGATAAAAAAAAATTTGGTTGCAGTCTCTTCATAAGTTGAACATAATTCTATTGTGGTTGAATAAGGAAATTGCCTTTAATGTTACTATTATTACATTTTAGATAAGAATAACATTAAAGTCAAAGATGGTGAGGACCAGAAGCTAGGCCCATTATGCCTTTTGGTTGCCATACAGAATATATCAGTTGGGAAAGAATGAGAGATAGAGAGAATTGAGGCTATAAAAAATAAGTTGATATAAAACTGTAGGGAATATTGACTGTCTTTTCAAGTAGCTGAGATTTTATTACATGGAGAAATGAAGAGTTGTATAAGTCACATAGTTATAATAAAATCACAAACCATAATCACATTGTGGTTTAGAAAGACACAGCTTTTACAACATAGAAAGAAAGGGATAGTGATACTAAATTGGAGAAATTATGGAAGAGGTCATTGAAACTATTAAGTGAAAGTTCATATAGTGCTAAGCAGAAGCAGTTTCACTAGAAACAGAAAAGATGAAACAGAGTTACATGATTTAGGGGAGTAGGCAATTAGACTTGATAACAGACTGGATATGGAGAGAGAATATATGCAAGATGAGTAGGACCCTAAACTATTTAATAGTTGCAAGTAAAAGTTAAATATTTTATTTCTAAGGACATAATTTGATATGTTCAAGATCACTTGTAATTGAGTATCTTGCAAAACTAGACACTATAATCATAAGCGAGTTAGGAAGATTAATAATTGAGAAAGATGGGTAATTTCCTTGAAATTGAATATACTTTTTCTAGAAATGATGTAATGGGGTTAAGTCTGCTCTTCTATTTGTTTCGGGAAATTTAACATGATAATCTCTTGAAATTAGCACCTGATCACAGATCAGTAGAGAATGCAAATGTCTGTGTCTACGTAAGTAACAATAACTAGAAATTGTTTCTATCATCTTCACTTTAAAATATTAAACTATCTCCTTGACTCTTTTTCTCATCTTTATTGAGGTATAATTGACAAATAAAAATCGCATGTATTCAAGTTGTACAACTTGATGTTTTGATATATGTATACATTGTGACATGATTACCACGATAAAGACAATAAAGATAATTAACATATCTATCACCTCATATAGTAAATACCATTTATTCCTTCCTTCCTTTCTTTCTTTCTTTCTTTCTTTTTCTTTCTTTCTTTCAAGAAGATTTAAGATGCACCCTGTTAGCAAATTTCAAGTATATGATACGGTATTATTAACAATAGTCAGCATGCTGGACATTAGATCTTGAGATTTTCTTTATCTTGCAAAACTGAAACTTTGTACCTTTTGACCAACTTCTCCCCATTAATCCCTCCCCCTAGCCTCTGGCAGCCACCATTCTACCCTCTTCTTCTATGAGTTTGACTATTTTTGGTTCAACATATAAGTGGCATCATGCAGTGTGTTTTTTCCTGTGGCTTACTTATTTCACTTAGCATAATGTCCTCCAGGTTTATCCATGTTGTCAAAAATGCCAGGATTTTCTTCCTACACACACACACACACACACACACACACACACTTATCTCACACTTTCTTTCTCCATTCATTCACTGATAGACATTTAGGTTGATTCCCTATCTTAGCTACTGTGAACAATGCTCCAATGAACATGGGAGTTCAGATAACTCTTTGAGATCCTAATTTCATTTTCTTTGGATATATTACCCAGGGACAGTATTGTTGGATCACATGGTAATATGGTAGTTGTATTTTTAATTTTTTGAGAAACCTACATACTGTTTTCCATAATGGTTGTACTAATTTACATTTGTACCAATGGTACAAATGTAAATTAGTATACAAGGAAACTACAAGGTATACACTGTACAAGACTTCCCTTTTTTCCACATCCTGCCAACACTTTCTATCTTTTGCCTTTTTGATAATAGCCATCATAACAGGTACAAGGTGATATCTCATCGTGGTTTTGATATGCATTTTCCTGGTGATAAGTGATGTTGAGCACCTTTTCATATACCCGGTGGCCATTTATATGTCTTCTTTTGAGAAATGTCTATTCAGGTTCTTTGCCCATCTCCTTGACTCTTTCTCCTTTCTTTCCTCATTCAGATTCATATGTGCTCACATCTTAAAATGTGGAGATTAAACTGATTTCTCAGCTGTAGGCACTAATAAATATTTTAGCAAATACAAACAGTGAGAAATTTAAAAGCTAAAATAGTTTTGTAAGTAAAATCTCATTATTCTCTAAAATTATCATTTTACTTGAAACATGATTTGTATTTTAAGTTTGCCACGACTCAATGTACGCTACAGATTGTCATAATAATCTTGACTTTTTTGCTTTTAAAAATGTTTATTTTTCCTTTGCTCTGCTATTTTATTCTTGCTTTAGAAAATTAAATAAGATTTCTTGGCATATGAGAATTATATATTATCATACATCTTTTAAAAATGACTATATCTGATGTTATTCTATTCTAACAAGTAAGGTTCTCACTGCTAAAACCAGGTGGAGAGTTAAAGCAATGATCCATGTAATTGAAGGAACAGCAGATTTAGTTTGATGACTAACCTGAGTCGAGGTTTTGCCACTGGAATTAGTTAGGTTTACTTGCTAAGTCCCCAGAATGTCTCTTGTATTTTGGGTGATTGATTAAAGAGTTATAGCAGTAAGCAAAACAGAGCCACTGTTATCCATCTCAAGGACATAGTATGTGCGTGTGAGTCACCAAATAAATGACTGATGTATTTAGGGATGCAAAAAAAATTGTAGTCGTTGCCAATTTTTGTACACATCTGAGCTATTGTTGGATTACTATTTCTCTTCCAAACTCATCCACACAGGAAACATGCCTGTTTTTTGCTCTCTATTGCCTCTCTAGTGCCTGGCACAGAATAGGCCCTCTATAAATATCTGCTGAATTAATTAAATAAAGGGCTAAAAATCATGGAATCGATTATTTGATGATAAGATGCAAAAGTTAATAATCCTGCCAAACCCCAGGATGCTATATTACTCTTATTCTGCTTCATTTTTATTAGCATTTAACACTTATTATATAATGATCTGCTTATTGTCTATTTCCCAACCATAATTATGATTGTCAGGGATAATCATATGAAGATGAACATTATGAATCCAGTGACTATTTCTTATTTTCTACTGTATTCAAGCCAAAACATTCTAGCAAAAAAATCTTATGAACAAATGAATAGAAGAGGAGTTGAAGATATCTCAACCACAGTAGGGCACAAATAAGTTTGATCCATATAAGCACTTCTTCATCTCTAGCGTGTTTGTTTACTAACCAAAAATTAGTGACTAGACATAATTAAAAGTGATAATTACTTCTTCCAATCTAATTGATTGATCAATTCGTTCATTCATTCATCATTCAACATAGGACCTAGAAGTAGAATAACAAAGATTTTGGAGGTGGCTCCTGATCTCCTAGAAGTGTTCTGTTAAATATTCAAGTTTAAGAATTATTATTCAATTATTTAGAAGTTAGACCCACCGAATAAACCAAAATATTTTTTAGCTACCAAATAAATTAATCAAGTGGGTTAGTGGTTTAATGTCTTTCTCTCAGGAGCAACAGAATATTTTGACTATAGTTTCATTTGAACCTAATAGGTGCTACAGGGCAATATGGTAAGAGTGAATACTTAGTTTCACTTTCTGTTTATGCAACCACATTTAAATCCATGACTGATTAGTTATGGCTCAAATAGTTCAGGGGTGGGGTTTGTTGTCATTGTGTTCATATATATATATATATATATATATATAAACCCACCCAGTTTGGTTTTTTTTTAGAAACTAAGCCATCAGATAGGCTGGACTCAATTGGTTCTGAGCTAGACATCATTTTTAAAATTAATTCTATTTATACAACCACATATAAACCAATACTTTAACAATTGCAATGTCATGTAAGCGGAAGTACATAAAGATTTGAAAACAGAGTTTTAGAAAAGATTTAATAAAATGAACCAAAGTACCCATAAATAAACACCTGGAAATCAGTCGCTATGAAAGAAGTCTAAAAGTAAGAAAAATTACATTAATTGTGGTATTTTGGTACAATGGCTAAGACAATGACAATGTCTTGTGAGAATTGGACTTCACAATGTAAGATGATGTTGAAGAGGACTTTTCCTTTTGCCAAAATTGGTGACTAGGACCCAAAGTTGAGGACAAAGTATCAAGTACTTCACATTCTAGAGAGAAATATGCAATTGGAGGCCCGCTGGCTTTGCATCACTCCAGCATCACGCTGCCTCCTCAGGCTCAGCTTATATAACAGAAGACTAAGGAGTAGGGAAGGAGAGAGATAAATAATCAGTCATTGGAGTTGTGAGATTTGAACATGGAGATTAAAAGTCTATGTTTCTTTGCTTTTTCATTCTTTAGCTAGGGAGAGTGGGTGCTCTCTGCTCTAAAAGAATTATATATGGGGTTTAGGCATAAGAATGGCTTCCCATTCTATATTCGTACACTCACCTCTGCAGGAAATCCTTAGTAGCTCTCTGTGCCTGTTGCAGAAGAGGGGACGAAGAGTCAGGGATAGCAGAGTGGAGAGAAGGTATTAGTGGAGCAGGCTGCATTTCTATATTTAATGTGAAATAATACATGGGTTTGCTCTTGTTCACGTGGTTACCACAGAAGGTGTCCATACCTAAATCAGGGGTCTTTTAGTGAGGGACATCACAGCAGCAAAGATTGTCATAACAAATAAAAACTAAGAAAAGATAAATAAGGAAATCAATACACTTTCACATGCATTTGCCATGATGTCAATTTAATGTAATTCTGACAAGGCGGCTAATATATCAAACTTGACTGGGAGAAGGGAGTGACTGTTTTAAAACTGTTTCATGTTTTGTGAACAGGCATAGTAATTGCTAAGCAGTTCTAAAAACTTTCAGTTTATGGGGAAACATTTAAATGATAATTTTGTTTTTGTTAAAAGTAATACATTGTTATTGACTCTCTTTACCTAGTAGGCTAGCTTGGCTTCTTTAGTTGGTAGTCTCAGGACAGCATTCCAATAGAGCAAGAGGAATGCTGCAGTGTTTCTTAAGTCCTAGCATTACCGGTATTATGGCATTGCTTCTGCTTCATTCTATCAATACTAGACAAATGCCAGCTCACATTCAAAGTGTGGGGACATAGACTCCATTCCTAGTGCGAATGACAAAATTGCATAGCATAGGGATCCATACTGGATTGAGAGGAATTTGTGGCCATATTTTTTAATGTACTCCAGGTGACAAAAATTAGTTGAAGCTATTATAATTTGGACATGTTTTGAATCGATATTGTAAGAGAGGCACAAAGAAGAGTATGAGTTCCTCTTGCTTATCATTAAAGGACTGCTAAAGTCACTTGGCCCAGTATGACAAAAGAAAACATCATTGTAATAATGGGGTCTGTATTTATTTATTTATTTTTGCATTGTTGGGGTTCTGCTCATTTTGTCTCCTGTGGAAATAGGTTTAGTGGCCAACCCTTGCGAATCCTTAATAAGTACCATATTCCATTGTAAGTGCTTTACACTTAATCCTTACAATAACCCCAATAGGTAAGTATTTGGGTTATTATCCTTTATAAGATAAGGAATCAAAGATTGAAAAAGTCTACATAACTTGCTAAGGCGCACAAGTCCATGCTCTTAGCCACCATGGTTAGTGCCTCTCTGATTATCATGGGGTTCTATTTTCACTCTCCTCCATAGTAAAATATAGCTTGCTTATCTCAGGGCTTTTATTTTCAGTTTCTGTTAATGTACTTGTTCAAAATTTATACTTAAAATACCATCTTAATCAGTGTGAAGCAGTCAGTGTCTGCAGTAATTAATCTGCATCAGTCATTAGTGTGACTACTCAGGTCTGCGTTATGAGGACTGGTTAGTGAGTTTTCCAGATCAGTTTTCCTGAGCAGTCAATCTGCTGGGGTCATTACTGGGTTGAGACTGCGTAGGCAGCGGGAGGTGGCATTGCCTAGTTGTAAAGGACATAGGCTGGAATCAGGCTCAGGGGATTCAGTTGTGACTCTGCTGCTTACTAGCTGGGAGACTGTAGGGGGACTGCAGTGTTACTTAAACACTGAGGATAATAATAGATTTTACTTGATAGGATGATTGTGAACATTAAATTCAATGAGTTAATATTTTTAGAAATTCTTGGGATTCTAGCTTTTATGTATTTGTTAAACCATTATTTTTTTTTTATTTCATCATATAATGGGGGTACAAATATTGTTAGGATTACATACATTGCCCCCACCACCCCTCCCCCTCCCCCACGTGCCAGAGCTTCATAACTGTATTTACTTCAGACTACCCAGCCAAGGGCGAATGATGGGTCTGGGCATTCGGTGCATCTGGAGTGTCTGGCGCAGTGAGGTGTTAATCCAGGCATGAGTTTGACTTGTTCCATTTTTTCTTCAGCCTATTGGAAATGCTGGTCTTCCAGTTGAGAGTTGTCTTTGGTTCAGTGTGGCTGCAGATGGAGTCGAGGCATGGAGTTGAGGGTTGTTTTAACTTTCATTTCACTGCCCAAAAAGCCACCTGTGGAGAAGAGATCCTTTGCCCCGTCACATCTCTTCAACTTCTTGTATCTACAAAGTTCTAACCCATGGATGACAGACCATCAACCCAATAGCCATGGTAGCCCAGTCAGTCTTTATTTTCTGTACCCTTCCACCATGAAACTTTGCACAAAGAGCACCAGGTTGAGGTAAATACAATGATCTGTTCTCCAAAATTAGAAAGTGTCTGGCATGTACTGGGTTAAAATTTGAAGTTACTTAATCTCACTGAATATCTCTTTCTTCATTTGTAAAATAGGGATATTGATAAAATAGCACCTATTTAAAGAATTTTTGTATTATCTTGGCACCTAGTGTATAATTATTTCTCATTAAATGGTAGATATTATCACTATTGGGTATTGTAAATGCTTCAGTATTTCTCTAAAGTTCCAAAGGACTAGTTCTCATAGGATGTATGCTTATTCATTGGCAGGAGTATCTATGTTTAAATCATATTATATTGTACTTTGGGGAAAGTACATGGGGAAAGTAAAATTCATGCCCAACTGAACAATTAGGAAAACATACTTCAATATTTCATATGGAAAGAATTTACATCATTTATAATTAGATAGGCTACTTAATTTCAAATTTCATAGTTCATAGCTTGTGTATTAACCAACCATAAAATATATAGCATATTGTAAGTTAAATGGGAAGTTCTCAATGGCTAAAGCTTCTATTTTAATTCATAGGTAATGCTGCTATTTTTATTGCTTTATTTATCCAGTAGGAATCTAATATAAACATCCTAAGCTTCAGTCTCTTTAATCTTAAAAAATATTCTCCCTGACTTGTGGAATATTAAGATGATCCATTTAAATAGCAAATAAAATTACAATGGATGAATAGATACAGAAAATGTGGTATATATACCCAATGGCATACTATTCAGCCATAAGCAAGAATGAGATTCTGTCATTTATGACAACATGGATGAATCTGAAGGACATTATGTTAAGTGAAATAAGCCAGACACAGAAAGACTAATATCACATAATCTCACTTATGTGTGGCATGTTAAAAATTTGAGCTCATGAAAGTAGTGAATAGAACAGTGGTTATCAGAGACTGAGGAGGATGGGAGGAGGGGCAAAAAGGGAGAGGTTGGTCAGTGTGTCCAAAGTTACATTTAGAAAGTAAGAATAAGTTCTGGTGTTCTATTACACAGTAGGGTGACTATGGTTAACAATTAGGAATTGTATATTTCAAAATGGCTAGAAGACAGGATTTTGAATGTTCCTACCACAAAGAAATGGTAATTGTTTGAGGTGATGAATATACTCTGATTTGATCATTACACAATGTATACATGTATCAGAACATTACATTGTATCCCATAATTATGTGCAATTATGTCAATTAAAAATAAAAATTAAAAATTAAAAGCCTGATATTTGAGCGGCTTGCAAATATATATCATAACATTACATTGTCATTATCACATTGTAAATTCAATACAGAACTATCAATTCCACAGCATTTAAGTGTGCTGTTTAATGCTAAAGGCAGAATTAACAAAACTGGTGATTTATCTCACTCTCTTCTTTTCTCTTTTATCTTAAATAAATCAAAAGTATGAGCAGACGTCTGATAGAAATGTCTTGTTTATATTTAACAGAGTCCAATGCAAGTAGATTTTAATTCTTACAAATAGATTTTTTTAAAAATTGAAATGACAGTTCCACAACCTGAGATAAAAGTTCATAATAACTTTAAATTTGTTTCCTGCATGAGAATATATGCCCACTAGAATTATTTAATTATTCAACTGTTTGGAGAGATTTCAAATATTTTTATGTAGGATTAGATGATCCATCATTTTAAAATTGGTGGAAATGCTTGTGAGTATTATAATTAAAATATTATGGTTGTAGAAAGATTTAGTATTGCCTTAGCTAATATTACCTTCAGAATACATAATTTGCATTGAATGTGCATATTTATTACAAAGGGGATAAGAGTTCAATGAATGTCCATGGTCAAATAATAGACAAATATAATTTATCCATGTCATCAACACTTTGCCAGCTGTGTTTGTGACTGCTTTAAAATTCATGTTGGAACTTTAATTCCCAGAACAGCAATGTTGGGAGGTAGAACCTTTAAGAGAAGGGGTCTGATGGGAGGCGCTTGGGTCATGGGGCTCCACCTTCATGGGCTGGCTGGTGTCATTCATTCTCGTGGTAGTGAGTTCTTACTCTCATGAGACTGGATTAGTTCTCATGGGAATGGATTAGTTCTTTTGAAAGTGGGTTGTTATAAAGCGAGGATGCCCCACATGTTTTGCCTCTTCTCACATGTCCACTTCCCCTTTGATCCTTTGCCATGTTATGACACAGCACCAAAGACCTCATCACAAGCCCATTGGTTCCAGCACCATGCTTTTAGACTTTTCAGCCACCAGAATCATAATCATGAGCCAAATAAACCCATTTTTTCATAAATTACTCAGTTTCGGATATTCTGTTATAGCAACACAAAACAGACTGTGATACTGGCTAAATACAGAAAACAGAAAATAAATGAAATAGAGTCTCACAATCTTCAAATTAGTTTGCAACATCATATCTGGACTTGATTTCTTCATGGAACAAATATTTATTGAGAATCTACATTACACACCTTAGAGGAACACCTCCAATTCTGTTTTTTCTTGAGTTTTGTCACATAGAATACTACTGTCATATTAAGAGCTATTCAGAGAAAACAAGACCAAGAGTTAAAATGTTGGAGAATTTTAGATTTGAAAAAGCAAGAGTATTTGTTTACTACAAAATTCTCTTGTTCTTTTATGGAAGAAACAGGGACTTAGAAGAGGACTTAGACTGTTATGAAATTTTCCAAATATAAATGGCATGAACTCCTTACTCCCTACCCCAATAATATTTATTAACGTATTAATCAACCTCATAGTGCTGTGAAAATCTATCCCTGAAAAGTCATCTATTCTAACCTGCTTTCCTTATGGAATGGGTGACTGTAGGCCAGTAAATTTGAGTTTTTCTCAAAGATAATATTTGATTTCTTTTAGAATAAAATATAGATTTTTTTTCACTTCAAAAAGATTTTTTTACTAAATACTATTTTTCCATCCAAATGATGTCTTTTTCTAGGATCCTGCCATCTAGGGGATATTTAGATGAATAACTTGATATTATCTAATTAGATTTAATTGCCTTGTACTGCTTAAAATACGGTATATTGTTCTAAACTCTCAAAGGTCTAGAAAAAACTTTTTAAATAAAAGCTCAAAAATGTCCTTAAGTAAAAATTCTTTATAGTATGTCATGAATAATTAGAATATCCTTATTTTTTTTTTTTTCAGATGGTCAGGAAGTTTTCTGTATTTGTGGATTTGTAATTTCTGGTTTCAAACAAGGTATGCCAAACCTTATTCTTTTTCTTGTCATTTTTGTTTTTATTGATATTATACTCATCATATTATAATATGATAAATGTTGAAGTATTTTATTATTAATTCATGCTACCAATAATGGAACTAAAACTAAATGTTAAGAATGTATAGTTGAGATGGAGAAATATTTTCATTGTGGGTATGGAACAGTATTTCAAAAATACCTTATTAGAAACACTTCTGAATTCTCTCCCATGTGGACAGTGAGCAATAAGAAACTCCAGAAAATGAAATAAACAAGTAGAGACACTTTTATTAGAATTCCCCTCCTTTGTACGTAAGTCTAAGTTTCGTTTCAATTTGATATAAAAACACTACATGACAAATTCTTTGTCTTGTAATATAGGTTCATCTACTAAGTTTTTTGCCTCACATATTAAAATTTTTTACTTAAGTAAACTTAGACATATGTGAATTCTGAAGAGATCTTGATATTAGCCAGTTATATTTAATGAGTGGTGGTAAGAAATGAGTTCCTATGAAAAAGGAAGAAACATTGATTCATACATAAGTAATGAGAATGCACTGAAGTTCACATTTTAAAACAGGTAAATCCCTAATGATCCAGTCTAGATTCTTTTAATTGGCTGGACCTTTGCCAAACAAATATTTCATTCTAATCAATCTCAATAAAGAGCTAATAAGTTACAACAATATGAAACTGCATGCACTATCCATATCAGCATGGGAAGATCGAGGTTTTGTGGAATATAAAGCTTATAAAATTTGGAGGAATACTCTTTAATAAAATTTTACAAATACACTAATTTAAAATTGCTATGCCTTTCTTAGGGTGGCTTATTCCACTGAGAGGCCTTACAGCTTAAGTTTAAATAGGTTCACGGTAAATATTACAGTCAGATATTGAGAATATCTACTGGAATAGCATCACAATAGAGAGCAGGAGAGCTTTGCCAGTTCTGAAATTAATATTTCTAAATTTTGATTTCCCTATTACAACACAGGGGAGTGTGCACTGGACAAAATTATTGCTAAGATTTCTTCCAATTTAACAATTTCTATTTTTTAATTGGAAAAACTATCACTTTTAGAATAAGAACTCCATGATTATGTGAAAGAAGCAAATGAACCATGTGAATTTATTTGGGTACACTAATTTATATGATTATTTCCTGACACTAGGTCTAAATATTTTTTCACAGAGCAATGTAGTAATTCACTGTTTTCTGAGTCTCAATTTGATAAGATCTTCTGTTTTTATTTTATAGTAACATTCATAATATTTCTAAATCAAGGTTCTGGGTACTAGCTCCAGGTCATGAGTGGAGGTTGGGTATCTTGTGGTGGAGGAGAAAAAAAATAAGAATAGGAAACCATTCCCATTATTTACTTTCTCTTCTGCAAAATTTGAAATTGAAGGCTTGACCTACTAACTGAGCCTTATTAACTTTGTGTCTTTGAAAGGTGAAATGATAATTAAGTTGTCTAAGTAAGCAGGGTTGTGTCCTTTTAGAGTCAGATAGGTAAATGTAAAAGTTATATGAGTATCTTTCTGTGATTGTATTTCCACAATCAGTATAAAGATTCTCTGTTTACATATGTAAATATATGTAGAAAAATTTTCAAGGATGGACCAAAGTCTTTATCTTTGGTGCCGATTTGTAATGTTTTTAAATGACTTTTTTAAAACTATAAGGCAGACATTTTATTTTTAAAAAGTCTACATTAAGAATTTTGTGCTAATCCTAACATATTAGGAAATCAATAAAGGGAAAATGTGTTTTGTTTTTTATTGTGTTCTTAGAAATCTATACAAGTGGTTGACATCAAGTAACCATATTAATTAAATATTGATTAAAAAAAAACAACTTCAAATTTACCATTTTCAAAATGTATATTGGCAGTAATAAGCCTAGGTATTCTTCTATGATTAATATAACAAAAAATAAAATAAATGTGATAGCATTAAACATGAATCACATGCAAGAGGAACTGTTATTCATAATTCTACTATTTGTTTACACCATAGCCATTAACATTTGTGCTTCGATAAATTTGTCAAAAGCTGTTCACTCCATATATACCTATGCCTTTGCATTTTCATAATTTTATATACTATAGATAAGTGTAAACTTTTAAAAGTTTATTAAATAGAAAATATTGAAATAAAATATCTTTAATCTGCAGTGTCTCTCCATTTTGTGAAAAAAAGAAGAATTAATTTACAGGATTTGTAACAGCAAAGACATTAAACATTATCTTTTGATGTTTTAACAATGCAAGTATAAAAAGCAAATAATAGTCTTAAAAGAGGAAAAAGCAAGTATCGTATTGAAATAGCCTTCTGATTTCAGTACAGTGCATATTTGTGGGATAGATTGGACTGTTGCACATAGATTAACTTTGACAGGATACCAGACTGTTTCCATATTTTTGCTTTTAATTCAGTACCCTTTTTGATAAATGTCAAGCAGAAAAATATATCTTTTGGTTCTTTTCTGATGGGAAAAACCAATTGAATAATATTTCAAAACTCTGCCATGACTGTGTACCTGGCTTAAATTATTTTATAGATAGCTGGAGGGTATTTTAGCCTTGACATTTCACTTGTCCTGAAAATAGTGATGATACATGGACCAGCACTACATAGAGCTCCCATTTTTCTTTCCAAAAGTGCAGTGTGATTAGCCTTTTTATCTGCCCAAGACTACTGCCTAGGGAGGCGCACATGTCAAGCCAATGCAGCTTTGATGAAGCAGCATCTCAAGATATTATGGTTTAAATTCTGAACAGCATTGGGGAGTGGATTGTTTACTGGTTCAGTTATTCACTCGGATTTGTCTCTCTCTTCAATAGGCATTGAAAAGATTATTTTAACTGGGCTCTGCATACTGTTTATGCCCGTCGGAGGTAGAAGAAATCCAAAGAAGATACATGCATATGTGGTAGGGCAGGGAAAAATGAAAAAGGCTGGGAGACACACAATGCTTCATTTCTACCCTGTCACCGCAGAAGCTCCAGGGCATATATGCTGCCATGTCAAGTAAAAAATATAGCTTTATCTCTGACAAAAATTGAGAAACATTTTTAGAATAAAACTGTAAGATGTGCAAAACTCCAAAAGGACAGAGCCAACAAAATAGGTCTGAAAACAAGCAGAATTAATGTCAGTTAAGGCCAATTTTCCTCTGAACAATGGCTAGAGTGCTTGGTGGAGAAGTCTGATGATAACTGACTCTCCGTGTTTGCCTCCAAATATCCTTACAGATTTATAATTGCCCCTAGTCCATGTAAGCCCTACACCCTACCTATAATATTAATAGTAATCCCTACTTAGAGTGTGGGACAGCTCACTCTGGCCCATGGCACACGGTGCATTCCCCTTTGGGACCCAGTCAACCATACTCATCCTCAAGATATCAGAAGAGACCTCCACACTTAATAGTTTACTAGAAGCTTCTTCATATTGAAAAATAGAATTATAGCAATCCATCCAAAAGGAATAGAATTTTGGGGACCTGCAGGTGCCAAAATAACCACTCAAGTCAATCTGAAGCAGGCTAATAGCCCCACTGGACCCAGTGAGTAAAACATAAAAAGTTTCACATATTCATGAGAGATGAATGTGTCTAATTTATCTCTTTTTTAAATTTGAATCATATCTGAAGGAAGTTCAGTAATTCATACCTTATTTTTAATTTTCAAAAATCTGATCAAAATGGAGCTGATATCTGCCTTTATGAAATGGGAGAGTGGAGGTCAAAGAAGCAGCGGTTGTACTAACGGATGGCTTGGTTAAGGGAGCTTTTCCATCATCTCCCTTAACCCTTCCTGCCCACCACGGAAACAAAAACAAGAATAACCAAACAAACAAAACACATAAAGTCTTGGTTTGCCATGCAGTGTTCTAAAATACATGCCTTAGCTCTCCTATTACTCCCAGATTGCCACAAAAATCCCCTTCTACCAAGAAAGATGGAGACAGTAGGAGAACTGAAGGAAAAGATAAGACTCCACTTATCTTGGGGGCCACTGCATTCAATCCTCCGGACTCCTTCTTCCCCCTTTTTTATTGTGGGCATTTGTAGACTAGGACATCTATAAAATACATGCTATGAATACTCCAGGATTCTTTGTATTATCATTGAATTAACTTTCAGGTTTCCAAGGGCCGATCCAGTTTTCTACAAATAGATATAATACATTGTTTGCTCAGAATGAACAATATCATTTACTCAGGAGGGGAGATGTATTGGTTGGAGTTACACAGCAAATATTTTAATAAAGAAATACTTCTTACCACCCTACTCTTCAACGTACATAGTTGCCTTCTGCTGGCAGCTACTCCCAGCAGTGGCTAGTTGCAAATTTAAAGCTGAGATGTCTGCAAGAAGGTTTGATTCTTAGCAATGTGGAGTCTGGGCTGTGGGGTGGAACAGTAAGATAGATGTAGAAAAGTACAGAGCAGGAAACAAAGTTTCTCTGCCCAGCTAGGACATGTCATATATTTGAACGAGGAAGTAGTTCACACAAATAACATGTCTACATATTAGGTGTGATTTTAATGGCTAAGGTTACATGAAGGCAACCTGTGCTTCATATTCATCATTATGTCAGTGTCTTTTCTCTTTATCCTGTTCACTGAAAGATTATAATTTGGGTAGCTAATTCTCTATGTGGAGGAATTTTTAAATTGTCATTGAGTTGTATCACATTTTAGGGAAAAAAGCAAGTTGTTGTTTCAGGGAAGAAACTTGACATTATCAAGGATGTTGTTCCCATGGCATCATTTACTTTATCCAATGGCAGCGGCTTAAAATTTCCATAGAAACTGGATCTGACAATGACTGCTAAAAGTGCAGCCCCTCATGGCAGTGTCGGTTGAATTAAAGAGAAAGTGTAAATTGTCTGATCAGAATCTCTTCCCACACAGTCCATGTTCTCACAATCATTGCATTTCCTTGTCATTGCTATTTTATTGCACATTGACTTGCTGCCCAAGGGTGTGGCTTCATAAGAAGACTTCAGAGACACAATAATAATAATACAGATGACTCATCTATAAAACTAAAAATTGTAGTGCTTCATTTTTAGTGGTAAATGTATATAAATCTTCCAGCAGAGAAGTTTCAAAAATATTTAGTTTTTTCTTCCCAGTTTTCTTCTTTTTCTTCATTTCTTACTTTCTCTTTTTCTCCCTTCCTTCCTTCTACCCTTAATCCTTTTTTTATTTTTCCTTCTTTCCTTTTTCCTTAGTTCTTTTCTTCCATCTTTCCTCCTTGTCTCTTTCCTCTCTTCCTTGCTTTCTTCCTTCTATACATCCTTTTTTACTCTCTTTCTTCCTTAGATACCTTAGTTTTCCCTTTCATATTTGAAGAACATCCAGGATGAAATCCTATAGTAACTGAGGAATGAAAAATGTTCTTTATCCTCTCCCTCATTTGCTAATTTGGTCTAATTAATATCAGTCTAGTAATTAGTAATCTTTTCAGCAGGCTCTTTAGCAAGAAAGCTGAAAATTTCCCCTCTCCTTTCTATAACAGGCCATTGGTTCTGCCTTTTCTTTAAGGGTGTCAGGCAGGGAGAAAAAACTCTGGAGAGAGAACTGGATGCAGGCTTGACCAATAACATGAGTATGAAATAGGAAAAAAAAATTAGTTTCTCATTTTTTGTTTCTATCTGACTGGCCTTATTCATTCATTTACTCATTATTTAATCATCCACACATATAACAGATTTTAATTGAGTTCCTACCGTTTCCTCACCTCCACATGATGCCACTCACGTGTTCCTTTGCATTCTTGAGTTCATGATTCTAATCATTTCTCACTTGGATTTCTCCAATAACTTCTTACTTGTTCTCCTTTTCTCACGGCCAACTCTTTTCTACAACCCACCCTGCAAATCTGTAACCAGGTCAAACTTGCCGAGGGGATATTTGGATGTTATTTCCATTCTCATGAACTTCCAGAATCTTCTCAGTTTCATTGAATAAAATAGAAACTTTTTAGTTTTCAATTCTGGGCCCAGTAATCTGGGCCAAGCAATTTTGCTTTTCTAATACTATATAGCTAAGCCAGACTGCACTATTTGTTCTTCCTTCTCCTGATCCTCTTTTTCTTTTCCTGTCTTCATGCTCTGCTCTCCGTCTGGAATGATGTTTGACTCCCAGATCCTTTTAGCCTCTACTTTCACTCAAATGCCGAGCCTGTCTTGATCATCCCTTTCCTGTTCTCCAGCTAGTGGTCATCTCTGGCTTTTCTGAAACCTGTGGCACTTTATCTCTCGGGCAATGCTTTACATTCTTCACTTTATAAATATTTGCATGAGTGGCTTATTTGCTGTTGTAGAATGTAAGCTCCTTGAGAGCTGAGCTCACATTGAGTGTGCTTTATAGTCCAACGACGTGCTTTATACATAGTCCTCAACTGAGAAAATGGGTGTGTGCACTGTAACCCCACTCTCCATCAGTTTTAAGAAGACATGTTGAAGAATGAACTTATTGTTAGTTTCAACTGTAATGGATGATATTGTTGTCCAGAGGAGCCTTTCTTATCAAGACTTTACAATTTTTTCTTGATACGTACCTAGTGACAGTTCCATCAGTCTCAGCAAGACCAGAAACTCTACAGATTCATAAGTTTCCTTTGGTACACAAACTGTTGTCCATTAGCATTTTTAGTGACAGTAATGATGATTACCAATCAGATTATGGAATGTTCTCCTCACCCAAGGGTAGGAACTCTTTTCCTTTTTATTCCCAACAGTCTTTTTTAAAGGCGATTTTAAAAATAAAATTCACAAGTTTCAAACGTCAAAGTGTATAAAAAGTTATACAATACAAATTCTTCTTCCCACACTATTTCTCTTGTGCCTGGTTCCCAGTAAACGCCCAAGCAGATATTACTGTGTTAGGTTCTTCTGCATCTTTCTAGAGAGGTTTTTAAATATAAAAGTTATTGTGTGTATTTAAGGCACATAACATGATGTTATGGGATACATATAGATAGTAAAATGGTTATGATAATGAACCAAGTTAACATATCTATCTTCTCTCATAGTTACCCATTTCTGAGTGTATGGCAAGAGCAGCTAAAGACTAATTATTCAGCACAACTCCCAAATACAATGCAATATTATTAACTATAGCCTCATGTTGTACATTAGATCTCTAGACTTGTTCACCCTACATATCTGCTACTTTGTTTCCATTGACCTCTATCTCCTTATTTCCTCCTGCCACATTCTCTGCTAACCACTGTTTTATTTGTTATCTCTAGGGAGATTTTTATGTATATAAGAGCAAATGTGAATGAATTATTTTCCCATGTTTTACACCAATTGTGCCCTACTATACACACTCTTATGTATTTGTCTGTTTTATTTAATTTGTTTTTAAAGAACTTCCCAGATCAATACATCTAGTGTATCATGTTCTATTGTGTAGCTATAACATATTTAAAGAGTCCATAACTGACACATAATGAAGTTTGTTTCTAAACATTGTTATTAGTATTGGAATCTATACAGACAATGAATAATCTTGTACATGTGTTTTCTGTGCATGTGAACATATACGTAAGATTCATTTCTAAAAGTGGAATTGGTTGCTTAAAGTATATATGACTTATAATTTTTAATAGATACTTCAAAATTGCCCTCAATTTATATTGTACCAATTTACACTTTCACTAGCAATTAATGAGAGTTTTTCTTCCACAGACTTGCCAAGCATGTTTTAAAACTTGGATTTCTGCCAAGTTGATGCTGAAAAATGATATCTCTGGGGATTTCTTAATATGAAATGTTTCGAAGACTTGCATGTCATCTTTGGTCAGGGGCCGTGCTAGCCTATATAATGTCAATTTTTGGTATATGTGCTGCTGAAGTGAGCACTCTGTTCACATTTAATTTGCATTCCTATTTTTGTGAATAAAATCAATGTATTTTAACAGCTATTTGCAGATTTTAATTTTCCCATAAAACATCATTCATATACTTTGCCAATTTTTCTGTTTATTTTTATTACTAATTTATTGAAATTTTGTATATATTTGGGAGATAAACTACTATGTGATTTGCATTTATTTTTTCCAGTTTATTATTTATCTTTTGATGTTCAGTATGGTGATTTTGGCCATGTAGAGTGTTTTGTTGTTTTGTTGTTCTATTCTAGAGATGGATTCTGAATTTTAAGTCGCAGCAAGGCCTTTTTGCATATTGAGATTATAAAACAATTATTTTGTCCCCCCACCCCACGAGGTCCTACCCCCTATAGCTTTAATGGACTCATTTCCTTAAATTCAAACCTTTGAACCATGGAATTTTCCTGGCATAAATCTGACGCTATTTTTATACAAATACCATTTATTTAATAGATCATTTTATCCCTACTGGTATGAGATAACTTTAAGACCTATCTTCAAAATTTATAACTCATTTTTTTCTACTTTCTGATTGTGTTGGTTAGAAAATTGTTAAATAATAATGATAGTGGACTTCCTTTTTGTTTTATGCTCTGGAACAGTTTAAATAGCATTGGAATTTTTTGTCCCTTTTTGGTTTAATAAAAGCTGCCTGTGGAAAATAATTCTAGGCTAGTAGTTTGGGGTGACAGGTACTTGACAAAATTTTCTATGTCTTTTACGGATATTGGTTTTTTAAAATATGCTGGGTTTTGTTTTCCAAAAATTAGTTTTGGTAAATTATGTTTTTCTAGAAAACTGCTTATTTTTCAGATTTCTATTTTTTTTTCTTTTTTCTCTTTTTAAAATTTTTAATTATTATGGACACAATGGTTATTATACATATTTATGTGGTACCTGTGATATTTTGATACAAGTGTACAATTTGTAATGATCACGTCAGGCTAAAAGGTTTTTAAATTTTTACACAGAGGTTAGCATAATTATTTCTTATGACTCCATAAATTGACTCTTTTTTAAAATTTGGATTAACTCACTGCTTAACATTCTTGATTTTCAATAATTATGCTTTCCTCTCTTTTTTCTAGATTTGTTTAATTAGCAGTAATTTACGGTATTATTCTGGTTCCCCTTTTCTTCCTTTGCATTCTCCTAGCTTTTCTCCCATATCTCTGGTGATTGTCTATCAGATTTCTTTGTCAGTTTCTTTTTGTATATCTAAACTGTATTGCAAGTTAAAGATTTAACTTTAGCCTTTTTCTCTCAGTACACCCTTTCTTTTTATAGGTTCTCACATCCATCACATGGTTAAATGACCATCCATATGCTGATGATTCCCTAAAATATATTACTCATTGAAGTTCCACCTGTTAGTTCTAGGCATGTATTATTCTTCTGATCATTCACAGAATAATAAAACTAAATTTATCTAAAACTTGGTTCTCTTCCTTCAGTATTTCTTAGCACAGAGAATGTCACCACCATCGACCTAGTTTCACAGTCCCAGAGTTCTAAAAGGCATCCGTGATACATTTGCTCTTTTACTATCTACATCTACTAAGTCAATGAATTTTTATTCTTTCCCTTAAATATCTCTGTAATGTGTCTTTTTCTCTCCTTACTGTCATGCCTGTTCTAAGCCACCATCATATCTTGCCTACCATCGCAATGGTCTCCTACCCAGTCCTACTATATCCACTCTTGTTTCTTCCTGATTCACTCTTTATATTGAAACCAGACTAATTTCATAACATCTCTCCCCTGCTTAAGTCCATCCAGTATCGTCTTATTGCTATTCAGGAAAATATGAAACATTTTTTCATGGCTTTTAACATTTTGAATGTTATTGTCCCTGGACACCAGTTTCAGCTTGAGCCACCCTACACTTTGCTTTCACTATTCCAGCCAAACCAGTAGTTTTTCCATTCCCAAATGTACTATCCTCCTTTTATTATCTTATGACATTTGCACATATTTGCTGTCACTTTTTCTTGAAAAATTTACCCTACTCTTCCTTTCATTACCAATTCCTTATCCTTTAGAGTTTATCTTCAAAATATACTTCTCAGCTAAGCTTTCTCATATTCACCTTTCTCCTTTTGGTAGCTCTCTTTGTTCCATATACCAGCTGAGTTTACGAGTACATAATTAATTAGATGTTAGTTCTTTAGTGATTATTTTCCATACTAAAATGTAGCCTTAATGTGGATATCTGTTTGGTTCACTACTTAATCTCTAGTATGTAGTAAGATAATATCTACTAAGGGTTCAAAACATTGAGAGAAAAAACATTGTCAAGATAAAAATAATAAAAGTTCAGAAATTTTATTATTCTTCTCTAAAAATTAAAAAAATAACGCCTCTGCATCAACATAATACTATTAGTCAAACAGGATAAACTGTTGAAAATAGAATTATAAATTTAACATTTCATTTTGGTAAAGAAATGAATTGTTTTTAGTAATCAGTATTAACACAATTGTCTAATCATCTGGAATTTTAAATAATGTGGCTTTTCCAGGTTACACCAAATAAGCTTTACATGAATGTATGTGCAAATTTATATGTGAAGATTTATATGCAAAATTACATGACTTCATAAAATTACTAGAAGAAAATATACATAAATATTTATCTAATATTAGTCAAAATACAACCTGTAAAATTTGATGACAAAGGTGAAAATGATACAGCAAATGATTAGTGAATTAAACACAATAAAAAATGAAACACTATTAGCAGAATAAAATTTTTTAAAAAAGGATTCACAACAGGTAGGAAAAAGTAGCTTAATATATGTGACAGAAAATAGGTTATTTTCCTTATATGTTTTATGAAGTCTTTATTATTACTTAAAAGATAATCACTAAGAAAATGACAAATGACTCAGCTAAAAAATAAAGCAATAATTTCAAAGAGGCAATTCATAAAATATTAAATACAAAATTATATGGTAATTTGGGCTTCATGAATAGCCGTGGGAATGAAGATACAATGGCATAGTATTTAATTAAGATGGCAGTGATTAAAAGAATAATATAAGAGAAATCTTAAAGAATATATTAAGATAATTAAAGAATGATAAGAACTAGCTAACATATGGGAAATAGTTAATGTCATACACATATGGCAGGATTATAAATTGAAATAACCTTTGAAGAGGGCAAATTGGCAATATGAGTCAGAAAATCCTTCAGAGGAGTCACAATCTTTAATCAGTCATTTTTCTCTTAGAAACTTAACCTTAGGAAATATTCAGTTAAATGCAAATGAATGTGTTTAACTTGTTGCCATTTAGTGACCTACCTGCAGAAGTGAAGAGCATTTTATGGCATATCTACTTATATTAACCATATTCATAGTTTCATTTAATTTTCTTAGCCTTGTTTTTTTGTCTGTTCTTTTTCATCATGATTTTATTTGTATTCTATAAGTCCTTTTATGCTTACAAATGTTTCCTGAAAGAAAGTAAAATACTAACACATACATACACACACACATCATTTCTATGTGTAGTTGCAGCTTTTAACAGAGTACTTAACATATAGAACCTATTCGATAATGTCTACTTAAACTGAAGTAAATATTTCATCATGGGAATTACATGAGCAGAACCTGCACAACTCACTTGTCGAGGATGTTTTTCTTCTTATGAAATACAATGAATCTTTCATGTTTCTTCAAAGGTCATCTCTAGAGATTGTGTTCACAGTATGTTTACTTAATTGATTTTGATAGGCTCTCATGTTTTGTATACGGATTTACTTCGTTTTGCAGAAACACCATCTCTACTTCAGGATTTGAAATATAGCCAGGAGAGCTACTACTTACCCAGTCCCCTGGTAAGTCCATCCCATCTATCCTACAAGTCACCAGCACATAGGTACCTTTCATTTGCAAAGGCAAACATATAGTTATATGGCATTCAGCAAGGTCTTTATCTTATCTCATCACTATATCTGAAATTTTAATTTTCAGCTAAAGCCAGTCCAGAATTAGACTCCTCCTTACTGCTATTATCATGAACTTAATGGGTTATGGAGTAACAATGCTTTTGATACATTTTTCAAAGTAGGATCCTCAGATGGCTATGATATGCCAATCTAGAAATTGTAGACCAAAATGTCAGGGTGGCAGTCTGTTCTTGGTTCTTGGTGTGCTCTTGGCCAAAGAATGACCAGAGACACTAAATTGCTTGATCTAGCCTCTTGGGGGACCGTTATCCTAATTCTTTGGCTTCTTGCTTGGAAGAAAAAATCACAAGTAGGGCTGGTATGATGAAGTGACCACAACCAGGAAGCAGTTTCACAGGAGTAGCTTTTTATTTTTATTTATTTTTTTTTACATTTTTATTTTATTTTACGAACATTTTTTATTTTACGAACATTTTGGTTGCATTCTATATCTTTGCCTCTCCCTAGCAAGGGTTAGAGGTATGCCCTTCCCCTCTACAATGCTCATCTCTCTCTGCAAGTGGAGAGAGACAGACTGACTCACTGACTGACTGACTGACTCTTTTTCTGGGAATTCTTAATTGTTTCCTTTTATTGGACTATTCCAGGGAAGGGCTTTTGGGAGCTGTGGGATGTTACCAAATGATTAATAGGTGTTCTTAAGCTGTATCTGCATATGTGAGCTCCTTCTCTAAAAGTCCTACCTGGGAAGGATGAACCTCAATGTAGATTTAAGCTAATGACACAATAATTAGCCTTAGGTTACTCAAGGTCACTTTTCAAATCCTATTATGCCTAGACTGGGGAATTCCCAGATTGGTAAAGCATTTCCTTCTCCCCTAGGTGTAGCCGTTGATCAGGATATGATTAAGGATGGGGCAACACCAAAACAGAGTACCCGCCCTTATCCTTCTTCCCAGGTGGGGGCAATTGCTTGAGGCAGCACCAAAGCATGGCAACATTGCCCCTAGAAGAGCCAGAGATCCTAGCTATCTACCTAACAGAATAACTTGATTTGTAGAAATTCTAATTCCTGGGATGAATTAACAAATATTACCTAATCACCTAGCAAAGGTAAAAAATGAAAACAAAATAAAATTTTAATATATAAAATTAATGTTATGTAAGATTATAATAATAAAAAAAGGAAAATAATGTTTTGATTTTATAACATTTTAGGTTTTAAATAAATATGGTATTTCATTATTTTGCTTTGAAAAAAGGATTTACTATTTTTTCTATAAAACATACAATTTTGGTTACTGGACATATATTTTTCTCAGCAGGAAGATATTGTAAATACATGTAATTAAAGATTAAAATAAAAAATATTCCTGCTGCATAGGCCAGAAAAATTTGTTCACCAGAAATTAAATCTTTTGCAAACAACTTGCTGTGTCCATGTTATGAATGAAACAAGAAACATTCTGATGAAATGAGGCCAAACCACCAACATGCATTAATGATTTCTGATTAGAGAATGCTCTTACAGTGTCTGTAAGATTAAGATTCCACATGCTTTGGTTTGAATACCTTTTAAAATAACTTTTAAAATGTTTGTTGGTCATTTGTGATTGCAATTTTTTAGTGAATTATTGGTTAAGATTTGATAAATTCTGCATCTAATGAGATTATTATATGATCTTTGATTTTGCTTCTGTTTGTGTGGTTAATCACATTTATTGACTACCGCATGTCGAACCATCCTTGAATTCCTGGGATTAAGCCCACTTGGTATTAATATTTTTAATATTATTAATAATATTTTAAACAATATTACATATAATAATATAACATAATAATTTAATATAATTAATATTATCAATAATTTAATAATCAACATCTTAGTAATTAATAATATTAATTTTTTGGCATGCTGTGGAATTTGCCTTGTTAGTATTTTATTGATGATTTTTGCATCTATATTCACAAGCAATATTGGTACGTAGTTTCCTTTTTCTGTTGTCCTTTCCTAGCTTGGACAAAATCCAGCACCCTTTCATGATAAAAACCCTCAACAAACCTGGGATAGAAGAGGCATATCTCAAAATTATGAAAACCATATATGAAAAACCCACAGCCAACATCATGCTGAATGGGGAAAAGTTGAAAGCATTCCCACTAAGAACTGCAAAAAGACAAGGGTGCCAAGTGTCACCACTTCTATTCAACACAGTTCTAGCCAGAGCAATCAGGCAAAAAGAAAGAAATAAAGCATATCCAACCTGGGAAAAAGGAGGCCAAATTATCACTTTTTGCTGACTATATAATCTTAAATCTAAAAAACCCCAAAGACTCCATCAAGAGACTCTTAGAATGGATAAATAAATTCAGCAAAGTCTTAGAGTACAAAATCAGTATATACAAATCAGTAGCATTACTATACACCAGTAACAGCCAAGCTGAAAGTCAAATCAAAGACTCAATATCATTCACAATAGCCGCAAAGAAAATAAAATACCTAGGAATATACTTCACTAAAGATATGAAAGATCTCTGGAAAGAAAATTATGAAACACTATGGAAAGAAATCACAAATGACACAACAAATGCAAAAACATATCATGTTCATGGATTGGTAGAATCAATCTTGTTAAAATGTCCATACTACCCAAAGTGATTTACAAATTAAATGCAATCCCCATAAAAATACCAGCATCTACACTTCCTTTGGAACAAAAAAAGAGACTGAATAGCCAAAACAATCTTAGGCGAAAAAAAAAAAAAAAATCTGAAGACATCCCATTACCAGACTTCAAACTATACTACAAGGCTATAGTAACCAAAACAGCATGAAATTGGTACAAAAAGAGAGACAAAAATCAATGGAACAGAACAGAGAACCCAGAACAGAGAATCCACATACAGCCAACTGATCTTGACAAAGCAGGCAGCAATGTACACTGGTGAAAAAAAGCCCTATTCAATAAATGGTGCTGGAAGAATTGGATAACCACATGCAGAAGAATGAAACAGGATCCATATCTCTACCCACTCACAAAAAATTATTTAACATAGATAAAAGACTTAAATGAAAGGCATGGCAGTGTAACAATGCTAGAAGAAAATATTGAAAAAACTCTTCTAGATGTCAGCCTAGGCAAAGAAGTTATGAAGAAAACCACAGTAGTAATCACAACAACAACAAAAATAAATAAATGGAACTTGATTAAATCAAAAGGCTGGCACAACTAAGGAAATAATCAAAAGAGAAAATAGGCAATCTACAGAACAGGAGAAAAAATTCACAAACTATACATCTGATAAAGGGCTAATAACCAGAATACACAAAAAACTCAAGCAAATCAGCAAGAAAAAAACCAAACAACTCATTAAAAAGTGGGCAAAAGACATGAACAGATGCTTTTTGGAAGAAGATAGACAAATGACCAATAAACATATTAAAAAATGCTCAACATCACTAATCATCAGGGAAATGCAAATTAAAACCACAATGAATTATTAACTTACCCCAGCCTGCAGTCAGAATGACTTTTATTATAAACTTCCAAAAGAATAGATTTTGGCATGGATACAGAGAGGAAGAAGTGCTCATACACCATTGGTGAGACTGCAAATTAGTACAACCTCTATGGAAAATAATATGGAGATTCCTCAAAGAACTAAAAGTAGACCTACCATTTGATCCAGCAATCCCATTTCTGGGTATATAACCAGAGGAAAAGAAGTCATTTTATCAAAAAGACACCTGCATTTGATTGTTTACTGTAGGACAATTCATAATTGCAAAGATGTTGAATCAACCTAAGTGCCCATCAATTCATGAGTAGATTAACAAAATGTGGTATATGTATACTATGGAGTATACTCAGCCACAAAGAATGATGAATTAAGGGCTTTTACAGTTATTTGGATGGAATTGGAGACCATTATCTTAAGTGAAGTATCTAAAGAATGGAAAAACAAACACCATATGTACTTGCTATTAAATTGGAAATGATGAGCACACATACACACAGAGGAAAGTAAAACTCAGTGGAAGGAAGCAGGGGGCAGTAGAGATAAGGGGATGGGCAAAAACATACCTAACTGGTACAATGAACACTATCTGTTAAGCACACTTATAACCCTGACTCAAGCATAGTGATCCATGTAAGCAAAAACATTTGTACTCTCATAATGTTTTGAAATAATAATAATTAAAAAATTTGACAATTTCTAAGATAAATTTAAAATTAGACAAGTTGATTCTAAAATTTAAATGTAAGCTTAAAGTGCTAAAAGGAGCTAAGGTAACATGAAAATATAATGATGGGGGTTTTATTTTGAAACCATTTTTTCATTTAATTACTAATTATGCATATTTATGGGGTATATATGATATTTTGATATATTCATACAATATAAAATGATCAAATCAGGATAATTAGGATACCCATCACCTCAAACATTTATGATTTCTTTGTGTTGGGAACATTTTAAATCTTCTCTTCTAGCTGTTTTGAAATATGCAATAAATCATTAACTATAGTCACCCTACTGTGCTATCAAAAACCAGAATGTATTTCTTTTATTTAATTTTATGTTTGTACCCATTAACCAACCTCTATTCATCCTTTCATCCCCTTCCCAGCCTCTGGTAACCACCACTCTTCTCTCTATCTTCATGAAATCAATTAATTTAGCTGCCACAGATGAGTGTAAATATGTGATATTTATCTTTCTGTACCTAGCTTATGTCACTTAGCATATTGACCTCCAGTTTTATCTATCTTGCTGAAAATGACATGACTTTATTCTTTTTTATGGCTGAAGAATATTCAATTGTGTATATACACAACATCTTCTTTACCCATCATCCATTGATGGGCACCGAGGTTGATTCTATATCTTGACTATTATTAAAAGTGCTACAATAAGCATGACCATGCAGCTATTTCTTGGATATATTAATTTCCTTTCTTTTAAATATATATCCAGTAGTGGGATTGTTGCATCATATGGCAGATCTATTTTTAGTTTTTTGAGGAACCCCCATACTGCTTTCCACTGTGGCTATAATAATTTACATTCCCACCAGCAGTGTACTTGTGTTCCCTTTTCTCTGCATCCTGGCCAGCATATTGCTGTATTTTGCCTTTTTGATAATAGCCATTTTAACTGTGGTGAAATAATATCACATTGTGGTTTTGGTTTGCATTTCCTTGATGATTATGTTGAGCATTTGTTCATATGCCAGTTGACTGGGCGTCTTCTTTTAAGAAATGTCCATTCAGGCCCAGCATAGTGGCTCAAACCTGTAATCCTAGCACTCTGGGAAGCTGAGGAGGGAGGATTGCTTGAGCTCAGGAGTTTGAGACCAGCCTGAGTAAGAGGAAGACCCTACTATCTCTAACAAAAATAGGAAAAAAAATCTGGGCATGGTGGCACACATACTGGAGTCTCAACTACTTGGGAGGCTGAGGTAGGAGTATCACTTGAGCCCAAGAGTTTGAGATTGCAGTCAGCTATGATGACACCACTGCACTCAGCTGGAGCAACAGAGTGAGATTCTGTTTCAAAAAAAGGAAATGTCTATTCAGACATTTTGCCCATGTTTTATTGCTATTATGTTGAGTTTCTTGTATATTCTAGTTATTGATCCTTCTTGGATGGATAGTTTGAAAATATTTTCTCCTATATTGGAGACATTCATGTTCATGGATTGGAAGAATCGATACTGTGAAGATGAACATATTACCAAAACTGATCCACAGTTTCAATGCAATCCCTATCAAAATACTAATGACATTCATCAGATAAATAGAAACAAGAATGATTCTAAAATTTATATGTAACCACAGAAGAATCCAAACAGTCGAAGCAATCCTGAGCAAAAAGAACAAAGTTGAAGGCATCATACTACCTGACTTCAAAATATAGTGTAAAGCTATAGTAACAAAACCAGTATGATATTGGCTTAAAAACAGACACATAGACCAATATAACCGAATAGAGAACTCAGAAATAAATCCACATATTTACATACAACATATTTTTGACAAAGCTGCCAAGAACATTCATTGGAGAAATAATAGTCTCTTCAATAAATGGTGGTGAGGAAACTGGATATTCACATGACTGAAAATGTAACTGGATCCCTATTTCGCTATATACAAAAATCAAATGAAAATGGGTTAAAGACTTAAATGTAAGACCTGAAACTGCGAAACTACTGGACAAAAACATTAGGCAAAGATTTTATGCGTAAGACTTCAACAGCACAGGCATCAAAAACAAAAATAGACAAATGGAATGACATCAAGCTAAAAAGCTTCTGCACAGCAAGAGAAACAATCAACAGAGTGAAGAGACAGTCTTCAGAATAAGAGAAAATATTTCAAAACCATATTATGTGGAAGTTTGTTACTAGAGCTGGAAAGCATAACAGTTAGACCAATAAGGCATAAGACAGCACAGAAAGAGTCCCAAGCAAATAGAAAATTACATATGACAGAAGCAGCATCTAGAGAAAAAAGTATGACCTATTCAGTGAATGTTAATAGGACGAGTGACTATTCTTAGGAGGGGAAGTTATTAAATGTCCATTGCACTCATATAGAGAAAGAAATCCTCAATGGATTAAAGACCTAAATGTGCAAAGCAGAATTAGGACCTGTGAAGAAAATAAAGCAGCGTATGTTTATAACCTTATAATTTATAAGGATTTCTTGCAAAAGATACAAGATATAAAAGAAAATACTGATAGATTTTTATAACAATAAAATTAATAAATTGCTACACTCAAAATGTGTCAGAAAACAAAATCAAATGAGAAATGCAATCAGAAGTTATTTGCAACACATTGCCTGGGAAGGATTACTATCTAGAATATATAAAGAAATGGTATAAATCACAAAGTACACTAGCAATGTAATGGATAAAATTACCCAAGGATGTGAAGAGAAAAAGATGTTAATAAACATACAGAAATATTATTTCTGACAAAAAGAAGTTGCAGATTTAATAACTGATGAGATGCTATTCTTATTATATTGTCACATTCTTCTCATTGGATCATATCATCAAACATTTTAAAATCTGAAAATTCTAAATGTTTTTGAGAATATAGGGCACCTCACATATTTCTGGTGGTAGTGTTAATTGGTACTATTGTGCATAACAAAAGTGGGAATACCTAGAAAAGTCAAAGATACACACACACATATTCTGCAGCCCATTATTTTCAAGTCTAGATATATTTTCTATGAAGCAGAGGAAATCTGACAGATATGTATAAAAGGATGTGTACAAGGAAGTTTACTGAAGGTAATCTTCAGCAAAATATTAAAATTAATGTCACTGCCTATAAACAGAAAACGATTAAAAATATAAGGTATATTCATGCAATGGAAAGCTATTTAGTGGGTAAATTGATGAAATATAGAACCATATAAATCCATGTAGATACATCATAAAAATACAATATTGAGTGTGAAAAAAGCAAGCTAAACAAGTATTCCACTTGTAATGGTAAATACTAAAAACATTCAAATCAATACCATGTATTGGGGAAAACAGATGGGTGTAGTGAATGTATAAAAACATGTATGGAGAGGGAAATCATCCAACCAAGTACAGTTGTTATCTCTGGGAAGTAGGTGGAAGGATTGCATCAATAAGAGTACAAATGCAGTCACAGCTATATAGTTAATGTGCTTTTTACTTAAAAATCTGAAATAAATGTGTCAAACATTAACATTTATTAAATCTGGTATTAGTCCCTGATTTTTAAATGTTTAGAATACTCCATAATTAAAAATGGATTTAAATATGTAGAAAACATATGTTTTACTTCTTAAAACTAAAAAAGTTAAGTAAATGATAAATTACAATCTAATTATTTTCAAGGTAATGTTTCTCATGAGTGGTCTAAATATAGTCTAAAAGTTAGTTTTTAATAAGAGAAAAAAAATTTTCCTTCCACATTTTGGTTGTTTTGTTTTACTTATATTTGCTCTCTCATCCTTTTAAAAAATCTTATTTTAGACAGGATCTGATCAGTTTAATTCACAGTATAGTTTTAAAAATTAGATAAAGTTTGTGAACTCTTCTGGTATCATTTGCATCTCACAAGAGAAATTACACTTTTTATTTATATCAAAGGGATGGCAAGCATTGGTAGGAAGATTTATGATTTTTTAGTAATGTCTTGGATGTTGCTAAACAAATTGGTTCACATTTGAGGTATTCTACTGTAGCTAGGAATTATATACTCAGTATTCTGCAGGGAGAAAAAAGCAGTACCTCAAATACTTTAGGAATATAGCCAAATTCATAAATCATTTTTTTAAAATTTGAGATCCGTGGGGACTCAAAAAATGGGAATATTTCAAAAAATATTAGTATTTGATTTTACAATCCAGAGACAAATCAACTTTACATTCGAAAAAGTGAGTTATTAATCTATTCATGGCCACATATTTGGTGGTCCTAGAAGTCAGCTGAGAATAGAATCTCTACAGCCTTAAACTCATTTGTTTAATAGTGGAAATAGCTGTCCTTTCTATAATGAGTGAACAAAGGGGTGTCTTCTCTTTTAAATCACTTTCTAAAGCTATTAAGGATCACAATGCTTACAAATCCAAAGAATGGAAAAACAAGCACCACATGTACTCACCCTCAAATTGGTTTTAATGGATCAACACTAAATGCACATATAGCAATAACATTTATTGGGTGTTGGGCAGATGGGAGGGGGGAGTGGATGGGTAGATTCACACTTAATGAGTGCGGAGCATACTGTCTGGGGGATGGACAGGCTTGAAGCTATGACTCAGGTGGGGCAAGGGCAATATACGTAACCTAAACATTTGTACCACCATAATATGCTGAAATAAACAAGAAAAAAAAGGATCACAATGCCAACTTTAGTAGTAATAAAAATTATATGATATTTATTCTGTCGTGAAAATGCACAGTTCAACAGTTAATTTATTTATTATGACTTCATCCTTGATCTTTACTCATGCCTTTATGATTAAGTTTATGATTTTCCATTTTTCTAAGTTGTAATTTGAATATTTTAAACATAATGCAAAGTGTAAAGGGTAAATGCATATTTGATAATATTTTGACAAAATTGCTCTTTTTATCCCTCTCTTGTTCTTTCCACTCCTCATCTTTTGAACTGTGCTTAACAATTTAGATTTGACACTTCAACTCTAAAATGTCAACATTCACCTCCTAAGAGTTAGCACTTTATCCTACTCATTTACAATAATATTCACACCTGAAAATATTTCTCATTCAACAATTGAATTTATTAACTTAGAGCAATTTTTCTACTTTATCTAAGCCTTTTATCAATACAGTGTGTTCCCAAATATTGTTGAGAAAATGAATTCAGGATTTTTTTAAAGTTTTCTGTTACTTCTTGAAGTAAATCTAGTTCCCAAAGGCATATATGCTCAAATTCCTTGGAATAGCCTCTTGTTTCCTAACTATGGAACACTATCCTCAATCTAGTGATTTTACTCTGCTGGCTCACAATTTAGAAAGAGAGGTCTAAATTGTCTAATAGTGGCAATTAATATACCTTCCATCAGAATAGGTATATCTTTGGTCAATATTTCAGTCACGCAAGAAGAGAAAAGAGATAATATCTGTAGTGTGCGCGCTCTTTCTCTCTCTCCCTTCTCCTCCCCACCCTCTCTCCCATCCTTTTTCTTTTTTTGTAGTTTTGTGTAGATTGGGGTTCCTGTTGGCCATGAGGAGTAGAGAGCAAGCCACTTGAAAGGCAGTCTCTCCACGGGAGTGTTCACTGCCTAGACAAATAGTTTCCTTTTAGTTACTCTGCATGAAGGCACTTTCCTGCCTGAACTTTGTTGAAGCAGTGGTAGAGTGGTCTTCCTCAGGGCAGAACTACAAGTATTTGTTGACAGTAAAAGGAGGAATAAAGAATTTATCTTCTTGCTCTTGCCAATCTCCTATTTCTTGCTGTACAAGGTTTGCTCTAGGGGCATCAATTCCTCCACAATTCCAGCGCACTTTATGTAGTCCCACCAAGCGGTCATAGAAAAAAGCCAGATTCTTCTTCCCACAGCGTGGTGCCTCATCAGAATTTGGACTTGGTGAATAGAACCATAGCTCTAGTTCCATTAGGATGAGAACTGTACACAATAAGGCCTGGGTGAACTCAGCTAAACAAATCCGGTAACTTACGCAAATTGGATCAACTATAAACTGCTTGATAATATTTGCATGATATTGTATCCATATAAATAAAAATAATAGCACTCTTTTATTAACTTACAATAAAAATTCAGAGTAGAACATGACCTTAGAAATCATGGAGGCAAGTTTTACCATCATTATTAGGAAAAGAAGTATAAAATGACTTACTCAAAGTTACAGAGAACATCTGAGATGAAAGAGTAGAACTCAGGTCTATAGATTCATAAATCAAGGATTTGATTCACTGTATCATACTGCCTCTCATGTCATATTCTGAAATCTCTAAATAAATGGACTTAAATCAGCAGCCTATTAAAAAAGATATACATCTTACCAACTGTATAAAAACTTATATGCAAGGAAATAAACATATAAAATGGTAAATTATTAATATGGTGAAAGGATCTTCTGATACTACAAAATGAAATCCTCCCAGATGCCTCAGAGTAGTGAGGTGGATTTCTACCATGTTAGTCCTGGCAATGACCTTACATATTATCAAGTTCATGGAATCCTAATGTGGGGCCAGTGAACCCCTTCTTAAAGGGGCCTGCTGAAATTCTATGCAAAACAGTGTGCATATGTGCATTTTCATGCAAAGATGTTTTATAGATTTATAAGATTCTCAAAGAAGTCTGTTAAAACTCAAAATGGTGAAAAATAGGAGAGGGAGGAGAAGGGAAGGAGGAGAAGGAAGCATGGAAGAAGAAAAGCCTTACTCAACTGTCTCATTTTATCCGGGAAGAAACAGAAGTTCAGAAAAATAACAAGTAACCGTCTCAACTTCATAAGGTGAGTGAGTAGCAGAACTAGGATTAAATTATCGCTCCTGTGAGTCTAGGTCCAGTGAAATTTTCATTAATGGAAATCTTCTCTAGAACTTTTTGGACCATTAACATTTTTTTTTAGAAAAAACAGGAATTAGAAAAAGACAAGAAAATTAAATGAGATCAAAGACATTTTTATTCTTTCCTTTAAAGAGAGCTTACTGGTCAAATGTCCATATTTTTATAAGAATGAAAAGTGAAAATCCAAGAGCTTTTGCCTTTCCCAAGGTCTCTCTCAGTTAGTTAATGATGATGATGATCTGGAGTCTGTGACTCTTTCTTTCACTCCTGCTAGTAATACTATGCATTACTATTGTCCCTGAAAAAGTGAGGAATGAGTGGAAATTAATTGAAAGCATGTACATCAGTTGCGCATTCACAAAAACAAAAATTTATAAACTCATTTTATTCACAAATATGATATTATAAGAAGAGAAAGACTGAGAAAAATAATTTTGTACATCTTTGAAAGTGATTTTTTTAAAACTTGAAAGTAGTATGTAGATAGCTATGGAGTCTCTTTAATCATGCCCTTCTTTTGTCAAACATATAGTGAGAAATAAGCTGTTATTTCTAGCCTAAGTATGCATAACAGCTTATTTGGAAATTATCTAATTATCTAGTGAACTTGTTAATTAATTTTTACTCTACATCTCTCATTAAAGACTTTTAAAAGTCATTTTAATTATTTAATATAAACTTTGATTTTTTTTAATTCTCTACAATAATGTTGGTTTCAAAGGACATTTCAGCAAACCTCCCTAAAGATATAAACCCAGTGTTTTACGGGTAGGTGTTTCATTAAAGAGAGCTTGCAGACTGACAAGGATTTTATGAGTTTTCATAAGTCCTTGAGTTGTGTTTTCTTTCAGGATGAAGTCACTCTCTGCTCATTACCTGCCACGTTCCTTTCATTAACTTTCTCTCTTTGCTTCAATGACTTTGCCTAAATGCCGACTTTTTTCTTCATCTTGCTCTTGTGTAACTTGGCAACTTGGCAGCTCTCTCTAGACCCTTTACCTGCACTGAAACAGTGTGAGTAAGTTCTCCTTGATCTCTCCCTCATCTGAAATCTGTCTTCCCTCTTAGTCCCCACTGCAGACTGGATTTCTGCAACACGTGGACTGGGAGTCGGACAAGGCTGCAGAACCTAGAGAGTTCTTCGGGGCTCTGCAGTCTCTACAGTCATTCTTGTCCAAATTTTGTTAAAAGTTCTGCATCTATGTTCTTTCCACTGTGATTAGGATGCATCCCTATCCAGTGCTAAAATAGCTTTTGACTTTAGATACTTTCCATAACCCAATTTGGAGAAGCTGACACATTCACTGTGACCAGTTAGGCGATTCTCTCATCTTTGCAGTTATTTCCACTTCCCAACAATAGAGGAGAAATGCATAGCATAATGTGTTGTTTTTTTTTTTTTGGCACTTGCATTAAAAATCTGGAGGTAGGGGAGGAGCAGCAGCTAAGGATCTCCATAAGCAATATCTGCCTCCCACTTACTCTCAAGTTTTTGCTTATTTATTTTATCTTTCATCTTCTGTTTGATTAAATTGCAGTTTGCTACTGGAAATAATTAGTACTGTGTGTTTATGGGAGCATTTAGCTTTCCCTGTACAGCTTTATGCCCATAAGGGAATCACTAAAATGGTGAAATATAGTCATTTTTCCCTACCCCTTACAGTGACTCAGAAAAGGTCGGGTGGGGGCTTTTAATCTTGCAGACATGTCTCCCTCCTCCCCGAGACTTCCTAAGCTCATGCTTTTTCCATTACTCTCCTGAGTATAGTAATTAGTGATACTTTTCAGGACATTGGTTTCTTATTTAATCCTCAATCCTCTCCTCAATGCACACTGAGCAGAATTTGGAGCTACTTGTACTGTCATAAGCCAAGGTGCATCAATATCTTGAAACTATAGGTACTGCTATTTTTTTTTTGCTTCCCTCCAATTATTTTCTTTTATTCTGCTTATATAGTTTTGTTTAACTATTTATTTTACCTCACTGTTTGATTTTCTCATAAGAAAACTTTTACTATCTTAGCATAAGTTTGCTAGCTTAAAAGTCTAGAAAAGATAACTTTAAATGACTAAGATATGTGTGTATTCACAGAAGAACTGCTGTGATCAGTGTTAATGGACAAAATATACTAAAAAAGTGAAGGGAACATCAATTCTCTTTCAATGTTCTCTTCCTATTACATATTTGTCTCCATTTCTTTGATTTCTTTTTCTTACCTGGAAGAGTCTGTTTTCTCTTTCATTGTGTGCTTTGAGTAGTCAAGCTTACTCTATCAAATTCTTACAACACACATGAATTTCAGTGTTCTCATTACTCATGGAGAAGAAAGAACAAAAGAGGGTTGAATTCTGACTGGAAGACTTGTTCCTTCCTTTGTTCCCCAGCCCAATACATAGACACACACATGTGTGGTCATGACAGACTACAATATCCCCCAGATGTAAAATTGAAAATACAATGTTTCAGAGATATCATATTTGGCTTGACTTCTCCCACTGAAGTCAAGTGGTGTAAGTTTATATTAAGACCTTCCTCTGGAAAAGGTAATGGACACTATCAAGAAAGTTGATGAGTTTCAGTGAAGACAGTACCTCCTGCCACTAAGGAGAAGAACTAGAAAGCAGATGACTACCTGCAAAGTAAAGGCCTAGTTTGGGAAGTTATCTAATGTTGCTGGGCCAACAATGCTGCCAAGACTCTCCAGTATTCCTTATAGCTACAGGGTTCCATTAAGTTAATAGAAGACTGCTACAATGGCTAGAAATTAATGCAGTCTTTTTATTTAGCAGTGAAAGTTACATTGACTTTATCAAAGTCAAGATTCCAAAGCAGCTAATTGAATAAAATTGCCATAGCAATATCATAAATTCAAGACTGCATAGCATACCTTCACAGGGGATATGGTACTTAAAAAATACTTAAAACTGCGAGCACATGTGCCTATACACACACACTTATAACATAATATATGAGATTACATATACATATGTCAAATAGAATAAATGTATATATGTACAGGTGTATTTGTGAGTATATGGAAAGTGCCCAGCATTCTACAAAAGTCAGAATTTGGGGGTGGCCCAAGATAGTGGACTAGAACCAGCCTGCACATGCCATTGTCATAGAGAGGATTGAAGGTGGTGAGTGGATATCTACCTTCAGATAAATCATCTAAGAGAGAACGTTGTGAATCAAAACAGAAGCTATAGGAGGCACCCAAAGTGAAAGAGAGGAAAATGAGGCAACCTGCTCTGTGGTTTGGAGGTACACAGGGAAGATGAGCAAATGTGTGGGAGGCACAGAGGGGATAATCCTGAAACTCCACACTCCCCTGACAATTATTGCTATCCGACCTGTGGGAGGGACGCTCTGATGTAGAAGGTCACAGGACTGACATAGGGAGTTATCTAGAGACCGTGCGGTGGCACCGCTCTGGAGAGAGGGCACAGCAGTGTCCCACTGGCTTACGAACCTTGGGTGCTGCAGCTAGTGCCATTTTACTTATAAAACTCTATATCCAGAGCACTGTTGCTACCCAGGGGTCAGATCCATTGCTGTTGACTCCCCATTGCCCCTGTGAGTCTGGGGTCAGGGAGGGATTGGGGAGGTCAGGCACTCCTTTGAGTTGCATGGGCAGGAGCCACTCACCCCTACTGTCACTGGGGTACCTGGGCAGGCCAACAGTTGCCGCTGATTATTAGACATCGGTGGGGCTGTGCACAAGCCAGCACCTGGCTGACAAAAGCAGCTAGCTGAGGATCTGAATGAGGCAACTCTCAAGCCAGGGTAGGCTGACAGTCACCACTGTATAGCCAACAAACACCATTAGAGGATCTAAACAAGGCAGCTCTTAAGCTGGTGCTGGCTGATAATCACCACCATGAATAGGCACGGGAAACACTACACTCAAGCCACTAGGGCTGACAAACACTGCTGCTTGCATATCTAAGACAGCTTTATAGCCAGCAGGAGCTGACCATCATCGCAGCCTACAGGTGTGGGTGGAGCTGTGCTCAAGCCCGCACATGGCCAACAAACACTACCCTCTGTGGATCTGAGAGAGCAGCTTTCAAGTCAGCACAGGACATTTATTGCCAATTTTGTAGGGCACAAGTAGGACTACATTCAAGCCACATGGGGTAACAAACACCACCACCCTCAGATCTGAGCAGGGCGGCTCCTAAGCAAGTCCAGGCAGACAATTGTGGCCATCCATGGGCTTGGTTGGGACTAAGCTCAAGCCAGGGCAGGCTGACAAATGCTGCTGCTGACAGAACTACCTGGGACAGTCACTTGCTCTGCAAAGTGGGGACTGACAGTGAAAACCACAGGGAAAAGTTGAAGCGAAGCAGGAGATGGAGGAGAACAGAAGAGTGACACAGTGCATGTGCCGATCTTGGGTCAGGTCAATCCTCTAGAGAAGGGCTCAAGTGCACCATCCAGGGATCTTTTCTTCTTTGTGCTAAGTAGTGGAATTCCCATAAGAGGAGAACAGGTGCACTGCAAGTTTATCTGTCTTGAGCTGAGAGAAGAGATTTCAGATGAAAAGGAACCAGAATAAGAACTCTGGCAATATGAAAAGCAGCTGTTTCAACACCCAGAAAGGATCATAATAGGTCTCCAGTAATGGAACCCAAGCTAAAGGAAATTGTCAAAATGTTAGAGATGAAATTCAGAATATGGATGGCAAAAAAGATGAAAGGGATTGAAGAGAAATGTGAAAATAAAAAACCAACACAAAGAAGCCAAAAAAATGTTTCAGGACATAAATCAAAAAATGAAAAACTTGCTAAAGAGATAGAAAATGTAAGAATAGATATAAGAGAACTTAAAGAAATGAAAGAGTCATTTAGGAAATTTCACAATACAGCAGAAAACTTCAATAGTAAGTTAGACCAAGAAGAAAAAAACAATTTCAGATCCTGGATACAAGGCTTTTGAACAAAATAAGTTAGTCAAAGATACATAAAAAAGAATAAAGAACAATGAATAATCATTCAGAGAAGTGTGTGACTGTGCAAAGTGGGCCAATATAAGAATTGTAGGTATCCCTGAGGGAGAAGAAGAAAAAGTAAAAAGCATTTAAAATCCATTCGAGGGAGTCATTGAGGAAAACTTCTTTGGTATTACCAAAGATTCAGATATCCAGATACAAGATGGTCATCAAACACCAGGAAGATTTAAAGTTAATAGAACATCTCTAAGATACATAGTCATCAACCTAGCCAAAGTCAAAATGAAGGATAAGATTCTACCAGCTGCAAGACGAAAGCAACAACTAACTTACAAAGGAAAACCCATCAGGTGAACAACAGAATTCTCAGCACAGACCTTACAAGCCAGAAGGGATTGGGGCCCCATTTTTTATTAAACAGAATAACTGCCAGAAAAAAAAATTGTATCCTGCAAAACTGAGTTTCATAAATGATGAAGAAATAAAGACTTTTCCAGACAAGCAAACACTAGGGGAAACTGTCACCACTAGACATGCCCTACAGAAAATACCCCAAACTGCATTACAAACAGTACAATAGTTACCCACCAGTGTAAAAACACACTACAGTTAATGCTCACAGCACTAATAAAGCAATAGCACAAGAGGGAAAGCAAAACAAGTTACCATCCAACATGATAAACAGAACAATATCCCACATATCACTACTACTACTGAACATGAATGATCTGCATGCCCCACTTGAAAGAAATAGACAAGCTGAATGGATAAAAAACATACCCCAAATATATATTTTCTCTAAGAAACACATCTAATGCTCAAGACCTCTCACAGATTCGAGGTAAAGGAATGGAAAAAAAATATTCCATACAAATGGAAACCAAAAGTGAACAGGTGAAGCCATTATCATATTAGCTAAATTGACTTTAAATTTAAAAAAAGACAGAGATAGTCATTTTATAATGGTAAAGGGAGCAATTCTATAAGAAGATATAATAATTATAAATATATATGTACCTACCACAGGAGGTACCAGATTCATAAAGTAAATTCCACTATATCTAAACAAAGAAATAAACAGTAGCATCATAATTGTCAGGGACTTCAACAACCCATTGACAAACTGGAGAGAACATGAAAGCAGATAATCAATAAAGAAACATTGGATTTAAATGGCACTCTAGAACAAATGGACATAACAGACATTTACAGAACTTTCTATCCAAAAACTACTGAATACACATTTCTCTCATCAGTGCAAAGGACATTTTCCAACATTGATCATATATTAGGCTGGAAAACAAGTCTTGGTGAATTAAAAAATATTAAAATCATACCATGTACCTTCTCAGACCACAGTGCACTAAAACTAGAAATCAATTCCAAGACAAACTCTCAAATCCACAAAAGCCATGGAAATTTAACATACTTTTACTGAACAATCCTTGGCTCAATGATGACATTAAAATGAAAATCAAAAGATCCCTCAAACTGAACAACAAAGGAGACATAAGCCTTCAAAAATCTATGGGATATAGTAAGAGCAGTCCTAAGGGTAAAGTTCATAGCCTTAAATGGCTATATCAAAAAGACAGAAAGATCACAAATTAACAAACTAATGTCACATCTCAGGGAACTAGAAGAGCAAACAAAACCGATAGCTAATAGAAGAAAAGAAATAACAAAGTTCAGAGCAGAACTAAACAAAATGGAAATCAAAAAGCAATCAGCAATTAATACAATGAATCAATGAAACAAAAAGTTGGTTCTTTGAAAAGATAAACACAATTGATAGACAACTAGCAAGGTTAACCAGAAATAGAAGAGAAAGGACATCAAATAAACTCAATCAGAAATGAAAAGGGAAACATTACAACTGATACTGCAGAAATATAAAATATTATCTGTGAATACTGTCAAAAACCCTGTGCACACAAACTAGAAAACATAGATGCAATGAATAAATTCCTGGAAATACACTACCTCCCAAGCCTGAATCAGGAAGAAACAGAAATCCTGATCAGACCAATAATGAGCACAAGATGGAAGCAGTAATAAAATATCTCCTAACAACAACAATAAAGCCTTAGACCAGACAGATTTACATCTACATTCTACCTGACCTACAAAGAAGAACTGGTACCTATACAACAGACATTATAACATAGTTTTGAGAAGGAGGAAATCCTCACTAACTCATTCTATGAAGCCGGTATCCTCTTGATACCAAAGCTAGGAAAGGACAAAACAACGACAACAACAAAAATACTACAGACCAATATCCCTTATAAACATAGATGCAAAAATCTTCAACAAAATGCTAGCAAATGGAATTCCAAAGCACATCAAAGAAATAATTCACCAGTATCAAGTAAATTTCATCCCAAAGATGCAAACATGGCTTAACATATGCCAATCAATAAATGTGACTCAGGTCGGGCATGGTGGCTCACACCTGAAATGCTAGCACTCTGGGAGGCTGAGGAGGAAGGATCGCTCAACATCAAGAGTTCAAAACCAGCCTGAGCAAGAGGGAGACCCCGTCTCTACTAAAAATAGAAAGAAATTAGTTGACCAACTAAAAATATATAGAAAAAATTAGCTGGGCATGGTGGCACATGCCTGTAGTCCCAGCTACTCGGGAGGCTGAGGCAGAAGAATTGGTTGAGCCCAGGAGTTTGAGGTTGCTGTGAGCTAGGCTGACACCATGGCACTCTGGCCCGGGCAACAGAGTGAGACTCTGTCTCAAATAAATAAATAAATAAATAAATAAACAAATGTGACTTGGCATATAAACAGAAGCAAAAATAAAGACTATATATTCATCTCAATAGATGCAGAATTTGATAAAATGGAGGACCCCTTCATGACAGAAACCCTCAACAAATTAGGAATAGAAGTAACATACCTAAAAGTTATTAAAGGCATATATGACAAACCCACAGCCAACATCATACTGAATGGGGAAAAGTTAAAATCACTTCTACCAAGAACTGGAACAAGACAAGGGTGCCCACTGTTCCCACTTCTTTGCAACACCATATTGGAAGTCCAAGCCAGAGCAGTCAGGCAAGGGAAAGAAAAATAGGGTGTCTAAATAGGAAAAGAGGATGTCAAATTATCCTTCTTCTCTGATGTGATCTTCTATCTAGAAAATGCTAAAGACTCCACCAAAAGATTCCTAGAACTGATAAACAAATTCAGCAGTCTTAGCTTACAAAATCAATATACAAAAATCAGTAGCATTTTTATATAATAACAACAATCAAGCTGAAAATTAAATCATGGACTCAATATTATTTACAATAGCTGCAATGTAAATAAAGTACCTGGGAATACACTTAACTAAAGAGGTGAATGATGTCTAAAAGGAGAACTACAAAACACTAATGAGAGTAATCATAGATGACACAAACAAATGAAAAAACATCTCATGCCCATAGATTGGTAGAATCAACATACTACCATTATGTCCATACTGCCCAAGGTGATTTACAGATTCAGTTCAAAATACCCCATCAAAATACCAATTATATATTTCACAAATCTAGAAAAAATAATTCTGTGTTTCATTTGGAACCAAAAAAGAGCCCAAAATGCCAAAGCAATCTTTAGCAAGAACAAATCTGGAGGCATCACATTACTTGACTTCAAATTATACTACAAGATTATAGTATCTACAACAGCATGGTACTTGTATAAAAGTAGAGACATAGACCAAGGGACCAGAATAGAGAACACAGAAATAAAAACCATCTACCTACTACCAACTGATCTTTGTTAAAGCAGACAACATAAACTTGGGAAAGGAAGCCCTAGTCAATAAATGGTGCTGAGAAAACTTGATAGCCACATGCAGAATGAAACAGGACCCCTATATCTTGCCATATACAAACATTAAATCAAAATGTATAAAAGGCTTAAATGTAAGACACGGAACCATAAAAATTCTGGAGGAAAACTTAAGAAAACTCTTTTAGACATCGGTCTAGGCAAAGAATTTATGATTAAGTCCCCAAAGACCAATTCAGTAACAAAAATATATAAATAAATAGGACTTAATTAAATTAAATAGCTTTTTCACAGCAAAGAAAATAATCAACAAAATTAATAGACAACAAAGAATTGGTTTGAAAACATTCACAAACTATATATCTGATAAAGGGATAATACACAGAATCTACAAAGAACTCAAACAAACTAGCAAGAAAAAACCAAACAACCTCATTAAAAAATGTGCAAAGGGTATGAACTGAAATTTTTTTTAAAAAGATAGAGAAATGTCCAAGAAACATATGAGAAATTACTCAACATCACTAATCATCAGGGAAATGCAAATTAAAACCACAATGAGATACCACCTTACCCTTCTCAGAATGGCCATTATTAAAAAGTCAAAAACCAATAGATGCTGATGTGTATGCAGAAAGATAGAAATGCTTATACAGTTTTGGCAGGATTGCAAATTACTACAACCTCTATGGAAAACAGTACGGAGGTTCCTCAAAGAAATGATTGTAGACTTAACATTCAATCTAGCATCCCCACTACTGAGTATATAATCAAAGAAAAGAAGTCATTTCATCAAAAAAAAAACACCTGCACTTGAATGTTTATCACAGCACAATTTAAAATTACGAAGATGTGGAATCAACCTAAATGCCCATGCATTTTTGAGTAGATAAAGAATATGTGATATCTATATACCATGGAGTACTACTCAGTAATAGAAAGAAATGAAATAATGTTTTTTACAGCAATTTGGGTGGAATTGGAGACCATTATCCTAAGTGAAGCATTACAGGAATGGACAGAAACACCACATGTACTTTCTAATAATTGGGTGCTGAACAATGGGCACACGTGGGCACAAAGAGATGTAAAGGACATTGAAAACCAAGATGAGGGGAGTGTGGTGGGGCAAGGGTTAAAAGCTTACCTATCAGATACAATGACCACTATTCTGGTGATGGACACACTAAAAGCCCTGGCATAGGCCACATACAAGGTATCCATGTAACAAAAGCATTCTTACTTCCTTAATATTTTCAAACTTAAAAAAGAAAGAATTTGATTTATTATTATGAAGCTGATGATTTATATTCTGGGAAAGCAGCCATTTTTATAAAATGTATCCTATATTTGTTGAATGAATGATAGTAGAAAATAATAATTGTATTATAATTTGTGCTATTTTCAGCAAATTTAAATTAATAGCTTGTAACTTATCAGGCAACTGATTAGTCTTAACAGAATGAGGAGGAGCTAGAAATTATTGCCACAATGGAAAAACAAAACAATTAAATGTAATTTACATAAAAAGACTGGCCCAGAGTCAGTGTTTGATAAACGGTAGCCGCAGTTATGATGTTGATTCTAAAGGCTATTCTTTTTAAAAACTATTGTTTCTATATAATAGTAACTTCCAAAAAATACATTAAAGCAGTATATAGTAGAAAATATTTTTTCAAAAAACTACATATCCATTTAATAAAATCTGAAAAAGAAGAGTATGGACTAAGGGAATCCATAGCAATTGAGTACACAACTTCCGAAAAAAATTACTTCTGAGTTTCCTAGAAGTCAGGGAAAAAAGAAAAACATTAAAATATATAGCTTTGATGGCTAACTAACCAAAAATTATACCAGTTTTCCAGAAGAAACAAATACTCCCCTATCTATGCAATCCATCAAAAATTTATCATATGGATATTTATATAGAGAGGATGAGCTACTTCTGGTTTCCAGGGGGTCATTCCAGCATCAACCCTGTGATCATTTATATAAAGCTTTCAGTATCAAAAATGTTCATGTTTGGAAAATAAATTACATGATCATCCTCTGCAATAGTAGAAAAGATACTGAAACACAGGGAATGATCCTATTTTAATGAGGCTCGAAACTTATATTATAGTGGAGGCCCTCTTTAAGAAACATAATATACATTTAAATACACAAAATTAGAGAGAAAAGATATTTAATTAGAGTGATAAATCAGAAAAAATTAAAACTTTTAAAAGTTGACAAATAACAAACCAACAGTCTACAGTAAATCAATATGATTTTTCCTACATTGTTGGCTATCTTCTGTAGGAACACCTCTTCCTAAGACAATAATTTTATTATTTATAGAGAAAACAACATCACTAATTGAACTGTTTTATCATTACTGATAGTTTCAAGAAGTTTCTTAGAGCGTCACAACTCATTTGTAATGTCATGTACATTTGTAAGATTGCTGTCAAATTTGGGAAAATAACAAGTTCCTCTTATATATGAGCTGTAAGATTTCAGGGAATTCATATTTTCAGTTTTCTTTAACAGACTAATTTTAAATATTCCATAAACTGACAACACACATTAGCCAGTACATTATCAATACTTTGGTTACAGCGGATGTATGCATTTTATTATCTCTGTTAATGTCAGTAATTCTTGTCAAATTGAAATCAAATCAGCAAGAAATTTAAATATATGCTCTTTATTCATAAGATGTGTACTTTGCCATTAATTGAATTATCAAATAATCCAAGAGTCTGTTACTTCCATGAGAAATTTCTCTTTCTTCTTCAGGATTTACTGCTTTGAGTGTGATCTACTTGGTATATGGCTGAAACTTCCAGACTTCAGCAAGAGAAGAGCTGTCAGATACATAAAGATATGATCTGAAACATTGGGATACATAAAACATGCAGCTTCACACACAGAGTTATTTACTGTTTATAGTACTTCTACAGGTTTGTGTCCTACAAAGACTGGAATTCTGATAGATCTATTTCCCTCTGTTCCCATGAAAAAGAAAAATAAATATGTGGTGGTTGTTTAAATTGTTTATGCTGTGTTGTTGAGTTTATTCCTGGCAGGCAGAAACTTCTATATTGATTTGGCATCTATGAGAACAGAATCCTCTGCTATTTTGCATGTCTTGTAATTAGGGGTATTTTTGAAAGACTATTTAAGCTATCTAAATTTCATACCCTGTTGCTTTTCCACTGCCTTCCTTCTTCCAATTCTGGTCATGTTCTGACCTCAGGCTCTGCAGCTTTGCATCACAAGACTGGGGAGTTGCAATATTATATCCCAGGACGGTAAGGAATAGCAAAATTTTCCAATGAAATGACTGCTATCAAACAGTATAACCCATTAAATCCCAAATAAATGATTAACCAATCCAAATTCCTCTTAGATACATAAAATTCATGGGGCCACGGTGGTATCACCAAACAAAAAAGGAAGTGTGTCAGAGAAGGTGGAATGGACTCAGGCAGTGATTTTAACAGGTTGTTGATAATATATTTTACTTTCGTAAATTTTACAAAATTTTTTACTTTATGAACCCAGTGATAGAGTCTCTTTCAGAGCCTAGGAAGGTACCTGTGGAAGGTAAAGACCCTGAAGGTAAAACTTCATGTACTCATGATAAATCTGACTTTGCAGATGTGATACAGAGGAACTTCTGTTCTTAAAGACCTCAGTATAGTCCTGGGGACCAAGAGCTAAGTAAGAGTCAAATATGAGTTGGCTTTGTACCAACTGTACAAAGACATGAAAAACAGCTTTGTAGTAATTGTTTAGGTATAAAACATAGAGAACCGAAAAAAATAAATATTTAGAATATCACTTGTGAATATCAATACACTAAGCAAAATATTTTTTCATGAGACCATTCAAAATTGAGATAGGTAAGGAAAGAATTCTATATTGCCAATCTGAAAGAAATCTAGATGTAATGTGTAATGACATGTAATGTGAAATACCAAGACTATAACTTTATGAATATCAACTTCTGTAAGGGTGGCTTTGGTATTTTCAATCTACTCTCCAGAATATTGATTTTACTAGGTAGAGGTTAATATTTTCTTTATTTATATATCAATATATATATTTTATTTGGAATTGTACAAAGTTATGTTTGGAATTAGGAAAGCTGACTTAGCCCACCCTTCTGCAATAAGGACTAAATATGATAAAGTTGACAACTAGTTAAGAAAAATAATTTCCTATGTCAAACTATGTGACATTGACAGTTTTATAAAATGACTGCATAGGGAGAAATTATTTGCAGTGTGTCTTGAAGAAGTCATTGGATCAAAGGAAAAACACTTTAACTAGGAGAAAACAACTTGACCAAAATTGTGAAGACAGAGCATATTTTCTTAAACTGAAACAATATGCCTTCCGAGAGCAGTAACACTTTCTTGATTAAAAACTAATTTTAAAATTCGTAAGCAAAGTCCCTAATCATTGTCATTGTAATAGTTTTGCCTCAAAATTGTTGAGGAAAAGAACTAAAAGGCAAAAGCAAATGGCTTATTTAATGAATTGTTTATATCTTTACCAAGAAAAAAAAATAAAGCAGTGGAAAGGGGAAAAGGCATGGCTTCAATACTCTGCTCCTATATGGAATGGAGAACTCCATGGATGAGAGGACAAGTAAGGCCAAGAGAGTCTCTGGGTCTCATGGACAAAGGTACAATTGGGGCTTCTCCTTGAGGAGTCCTGGGGGAAGCAATCCTTTTGTTTCTCTGCTTGAGAGGGAACATGGTGGCAGGAGGGCGGGGGCTTCAATCAAGGTTTTCATCTTCTCAATCTTCAGTCTGATGCTTAAATTTATATAAGGTCATAAGTCTTGATATTCAAATCTTGGATTGGTAGCCTCAGGAATCATTTTCTCCCATCCTTATGGAAATTCTCTTGGCCCATCTTCTCCATATTCCATGTATTCTGATCTGTAATATTATCCTGCACTAAATTATCCTGAAGTGTTCTGGCATCCTTCATTATTATCATCTCAGGTAGTTAACAAACATATATTTATATGTTATGTTTTTATAGAAAACCATATGTCTATATCAGACTAACACAATAATTTTACTTTATAATTTTCATGCACATCCTTGCCCAAGCCCTCAGGAAGTACAGAAAATTCATTATAAAATCTTCCTGGGGATTAAAATTTTGTTGCTGGAAATTACCTCCTCAAAACATATATATGATTCTTATTTGTCTTTGTCTTTTTAAACCAGAATGAAGATTCACATTTACTTTTGTAGTCAAGAATGTAGTAAATATGATTTCAGCATTATCTTTTTTATATAATATAATATAGACCTCTTTCTCCAAATCTAATCAAATTTTAAAAATACATTGCATAATGAATTTTCAAATATTGTGTGAGTCTATATTACATTATTTCAAGTGAAAAAAGTCACAATGCATTCCTTGCCTAACCAAAAATCCCAACCACAAATATTACCAAAATTCTCTTGAACATCTAAATAGCACATACTATAAATAGTTTATGACACCAATTAAGTTATTATTTAATATCTAGTTAGCTTGTTAGTGGTATGTATGTGTTCTTATTGCAATGATAATATACAGAATAAGATATAAATTATAGTTTCTTTCTACATTGTAGTACCATGTATTGCAACATTAATAAAATTGGAAAAATATGATTAATATAGGTAAGTATGCAAATAACACTTAGCAAAACAATGTAAAAAGAATGCCATTATAGACTATTATTAATTTAAAAATGATTTACTATAATAATTTTTTATTTGCGATATACAAATTTACAATCATGGCAAATATTTAAGTAATGAGAGTTTGGAATATTCTAGGTTTTTACACATTTTTTAAGGAAAAGAAGAACGATTTCAGTTCTAGAGTTTTTGACATAATATCTATGTGAGCATTTCTAAATATATTGTGAATGAGTACAATCTGGCTAATGACTTCATTTCAGAAATACAAATTATATTTTATATTCTTTACTTTTAATAAGCCATCTGTCAAAGGTGACGCCACTGCCAATAACTTTCCTTTCCCATTAAAATGTAACCAAAAGGGGCTTTCAACACATTCTTATCTCTGCTGTCTAGAAACCAGTTCTTAAAACTTTAACAATTATATATTTAAAATTGAAATGTTCTTTTTTAAAAAAGCAATTTGTGTTATTTTTCAAAAAGAGGAAATATAAGAAAAATTCATAGGTACTATATATATAATCACAAAATTGGGTCATACTTTTCACATCTTTTTATAATCCCAAGTTTTTCTAAAATATGGTTAGATTCTTTTTTAAGGATATTTAGAATTGGAAATGATCCTGTCAAGCTATCTTATAAAACCTTGGAACATATTTTGCCTAGTACTATTTTTCCTAAAGATTAAAAAAAGAATTAATGTTTCTGTATGCTTTAAAACATCATTACTTGTTAATTTGAAATTATTATCATTCCAGCCAGTACTGGAATGAAGCTTGTCTCTTTTTAAAAAACATTTATTGAAGCATAATTTTCATAAGGAAAATGCACAAATTATATGTTACCATTTGATGAATTTTTCACAAATTGGACATATCCATGTAATGAGCACCTAGACCAAGAAACAATGTCTCCTAGAAGCACTCCCTTGTGACCTCTTCCAGTTAGTACTAACCCCTCAGTCTAATAGCCTCCCTGACTTCTAACACCATAGATTGGGCTGGCCTCTTTTTTTAACTCTACATAAATGGAATCATACAATATGTTGTAATTTTTTGCCTGGATTCTTTAGCTAAGGATTCTTTTTGTGAGATTTATTTATATTGTTGAGAGTAGTTTCACTTTATTTTCATTCTCATTACAGTATGGTAATTCATTTTATGACTATATAAAAATTTATTTATCTATTCTGCAGTCTCCCATTGATGGGCATTTGAGTACATTCTAGATTGGGGCCATTATGACAAATGCTGAGATAAACATTTTGTATGTCTTTTGGTGAACATGTGTACCCATTTCTGTTAGGATATAAATTGTTGGGTCAAAAGATAAGCATAAATTCAGGTTTTGTAGATAATGCCAAATAATTTTTCAGAGTGTTTTCTAAAGTCATTGCATCAATTTTAACCTGCCAACAAGACTGTATGTGATTTTTGGTTTCTCCATATCCTCACCCACATTTAGCACTGTCTTTCTTTTTCATTTTAGTCACTGGAAAAACTTGCCTTTTTTAATCTGTGAAATCCTTTTGTAGGTGAAGTAATACTGTACGTAATGGTTACTCGTAGCATTGCCATCACTTCCTTGCACAGTAGTGACTGTTCCACCATTTGAAAATGGCACACTTTCCGTGTCAAGTGTAGCGACTAATATATACCACTGTATATAATACACTTATGCATTTACTTTTTCATTCCCTTCGATTCAAAGCACTTAATGTTTAAATGCAAGCCTAGATTCTTCTATTCGTCTGTATGTGGAAACAGTAACCTAAAAATCACCATGGAAATACATTAAATTCTCTTAATGCATTACCTATCCGGGAATCTTCACTTCACATGCCGTAGGTCAATGCTTATTTCAGTATTACATCACTTAACAACAGGGATATGTTCTGAGAAATGCATCTTTAGGCAATTTCTTCATTGTGCAAACAGTAGAGAGTGTGCTTACACAAACCTAGGTGACATAGCCTACTACACACCTAGGCGATATGGTTTAGCCTATTGCTCCTAGGCTACGAACCTGTACGGCATGTTACTGTACTGAATATTGTAGGCAATTATAACACAATGGTAAGTATTTGTGTATTTAAACCTAGAAAAGGTACAGTAAAAACTATAGTATAAAAGATAAAAAGTGGTCGACCTATACAGGGCACTTATCATGAATGGAGCTTGCAGGATTTCATGTCTGCATTATCTTACTGGAAGTTTTTCAGGGGTAATAACACATGGAACTGTCATCTTCTATAATCTTCCTTCTTCTGAAATACCTACTGAAGGATATGACTAAGGCTGTTTTATGGTTAACTTTTTAAAAAATAAGTAGACAGAGTATGCTATAACATAATCATTAAGAATATGGCATAATACATACATAACTCAATAACATGGTTGTCTATTATCATTATCAAATATTATGTATGGTGGATAATTGTATGTGCTATACTTTTATGCCTGGAAGCGCAATAAGTTTGTTTACACCAGCATCACCACAAACACGTGAGCAATGTTTGGCACTGACTTTTTGACAGCTACGACATCTCTAGGCCATAGGGATCTTTTAACTCCATTATAATTTTACGGGATCACTGTTGTATTTACAGTCTGTTTTTGATCAAAAGGTTGTTATATGATGCATGACTGTATTTTAAATTTGAATAAATATAAAATATTTACAAATAATTGAGAGAAAAGTTTAAATACTTTCAAAAGCCATCATGTCATACCTTATAAATAGGGTGAGCACACATTTTCAAGTTACTTGGGATAGTCCTCCTGATTTATAGCTCTTGCCCTGGCAAAACGCCCCTTCTACCTAGAAAGGTATCCTAGTCTGGATAATTTATTATATGAACACCATACTCATAACCAAAACCAGTCTGACTTTCATTATTCTGCTTAGTTTAAGAAACAGATCCTATCTTTGAGCTGCTGATAGCCCAAAGTGATTTTCTACTTGAGGTTTATCTGACTCAGCTCATAAGTGATGGACTATCTTGCTTTAACATTATTTTGGCAACAGAAATATTTTCCTGTTGACATAATATCTGTTTTCAAAGTTAGTTCCATAAAATACTTTGAGTTTTCTTGTTTGTACCTTTTGCTGCTGTGAGATCCTAAGCAACCCTTTTCAGTGTTTCAGGATGGATTCATGATTGCCTTACTATTACCACTATTTCCAGATATGAATTCATGCATTGATACGGAGCCCTTTCTCTCAGTATTATTGTTAAAAATGTTTCATTTCATAATTTATGTCCTTTCTTTGCTAAATTTTCTCTGAAAGCAGCACAAGTATTGTGTGTTTTTAAAATGAGACTTTATCACTTTTAGAGTGCTCTTTTAAGAGATTTAATGCTGTGTGATAATGCAATCTAGCATAAGCTAGAGACAAAATACGAGTAAATGAGTGCATATAAAGGATGTCAGTATTGAAATTCCTTTTGGAACCTGAATTTCTTAGAGGATAATATTTTATGTACCAAATCCTTGGACTTATGCGGGTTACATTCTGTGGGTTTTCCCTGAGTAGTTCTGACTATGTTATCGTAACGACGTAGATATATGAAGATTACAATACTGACCAGGGATAAAGTATATCTCAAAGGCAAACTCAGAATCTGCTTCCTTATAAGCAGTATTAATTTCATATTTAAGGTACCAACCTTTTCTTATTAACCATAATCAAAATGAGGGTATCATATTATCTGGTGGGTAGTTTTGCACCCATGGCCAATAAATGTATTATGTTCTTTAGGAGTCTTCCAATCACTATGTCTCAATGTACAGTGTATCAGGATCCTACCTTTTATACTATCTTCATCTGTTTGAATTTTTAGCAACTATAGATATATACTTTCAGGTCCAAGAATTGGATCCCAGCGGCTCGTATTAATAGCCATGTTACACCTTTGCTCATCCATACCCATGATCTCATTCCAATACGCTCCTAAGACAGAGAATGATCCTAACCTATGAACCAATGATCCTGGGAGTTCTCAGCAAGGAGAAACTGAAGAAATAAGCAGTGGAAATTGTGGGAGGTGATCATTTATAGGAACACTGTCAGATACTATGTAAGTGATGATAAAGTGAAAACCCATGCGCAGAGATCAGTGCTTTAATAACCACTAATAAAACTGAATGAAACAGTCTTCATTCACCCTACTATAGAGTGAATATACCAGTTTATTGTTCTATACGTAGTCCATTTTTCTTTATGTGGCATGACATTTGGTGAATGGTTGGGGCTCTGAAGTTAGCCTGAACTGATTTTGAATCTGTGTGGCTTTAAATAGGTGATATTGTCTAAGTCTCACTGCTTTCCTATGTAATGTGGAGGTAATAACAACAACACCACCAACAGCTATCTTGTAATATTGTTAAGCAAGTTTATTGAAATGATGTATATAAAGCACTTATCACAGTGCATGGTACATGACAAATGTTCCATAAAAGCTACGTATAAATTTATTGTTTTAGTCTTGTGCTCATGCAAAAGACAGCATTCTAGAAACAAAAAGTTGCTCAGAAATTCCCTAGGAAATCTAGATAATAATAAAGTTAATAAAAGCTGTGGGCATGGTATCCTGATAACTTCTCCTCCCTGGAAGACTGTAGAAACGCTTTGTCTGGCAGAGCTAAGGAACTTGCTCAGATCTAGGTGTTCTCTGCTCATCCGTTTGATGGTTCCTTTCCATACGCTACACTATGGGCTCAATTTCTGAACTCACTAGTTCCTAGATTGTGATTTTGAGTCAGATATAATTTTTGACACCTATTTTCCTTCCTTACAAAATGGGGGTGAATATGATGCACAACTGTTTGGAATGGCTGTGAAGGACAAATAAGGTAGTGACTAACATATTGCAAAGAGCAAGTTAAAGTTAGCTGTTTGTGCGTCAACTGTCACTGCCTCTGGAATAAATTTACCACCAACTACAGTTCATTTTTAGTGTCTCTGACATTGCTTGAGGTTCAGACAGGAGGTAATCATTTTTTAAAATTATTTTCATGGATCTGAGGACTACTAGAGCTTTAGGAGGCTTGCTTTCCAAATGCTTTCTGCAGCTGCTTATTAGGAGGAACATCCTCCGCGCCTGCATGTGTTTGCTCATTCCCTCTGTTCTCTGTGCTCTCTGATCTGCGCCGTGTCTCTCTCTGAACTGTGCTGCCAAAGTGGGAAAGGACATTTTTTTAAGTTCCAGTTTTAAGTAGGAAAAGAGCTGTTTTGAGGTCATATATGATCTCAAAATGATTCCTTGCCTGTACAGAGAAATCCTAAACTATAAGTTACTTCCTACAGCTGCAATTTTGAAGAATCCTCCTAGCTGTAGACGCTTAGCAGTTTGCTGTCTATTTCAATCCTGCTACTATAAGGAATTATCACATCGACTGCTTATCTGCACTGAAGTAGTAATAAGTGAGTTTCAATAAAAATATATAATAGCTTTTATGATCTTAAATAATGTTCTGGATTTTGTGATATAAAAGGCTCATTTATTCATTCACTTATTCAACAGATATTTATTAAGCACCTTCCATGTGCTAAATACCATTTTGGGTATTAGGGGTTAGCAGGTAATATAGAAGGAATGTGTTAAGTGGGGAAGGTTTTTTTTTGGTTTTTTTGGGGGGAGGGAGTTTTAATTTTGAGTATTGGCCAGGAGATAACATTTGAGTACGGTGAGGGAGCAAGACAGGTGATATGTGGTGAAAGAGCATTCTAGGAGGGGGGAGGAAAGTAAGTGTAAAGACCTAGAGGCAGAAGTGTGTGTGACGTCTTCATGTGGCTGCAGGCTGAGCAAGAAAGCGTGCATAGGAGAGGAGACCGGAGAAACAACCAGGGATGAGGACAAAATGGGTAGATAGCTGTAGGCCACTGTAAGGACTTTGGCTTTTACTTTGGATTATTTACAAACTCAGGTTATCTCTGTAAGACAGAAAGAAGGATATGTATATGGGAAGGCTGTGTAGATATACAGATACCTGGACACATTGCTGAAAGGAACTGGTGAAGGAAATTGGGGGTGGCCATATCAGTAGGTACAGTAAGTATTCAGCCACATGCAAGAATGTAGGTTAAGTTCCAGCTTTTTAAATTATATGTTCCTAAACTTTACACCAGTTATCACATGCCAAAATTTTATCCTATTTGATTATCCTTTCTGCCTCAAAAATATTTCATCAAAAGTAATATTATGAAATGTAGATATGGTGGAGGAAAAAATAGTACATTTAACAATTGCCAGACCTTTGAGATAAAGTATCTTTGACACTGAGAAAGTGAGTTCCATGACAGCTAAAGTAATGCCTGAAATTTGACAAGGACAGTCATATACCATATGAAGATGTTTCGGACAACAGAATACACATACAATGGTGGTTCCACAAGATTATAAATTAAGCTGAAAAATTCCTATCTCCTAGTGATGTCATAGCTGTCAAAAAGTCATAGTGCACCGTGGTGCTCACATGTTTGTGATGATGCTGGTAAAAACAAACCTACTGCACTGCTAGTCATAAAAGTATAGCACATACAATTATGTATAGTACATAATACTTGATAATAAACAGCTATGTTACTGAGGTGTGCATTTACTGTGCTATACTGTTTATCATTATTTTAGAGTATACTCCTACTTATTAAAAAAAGTTAGCTGTAAAACAGCTTCAGGCAGGTCCTTCAGGAGGTATTCCAGAAGAAGGTATTATTATCACAGGAGATGACAACTCCACGTGTGTCATTATTCCTGAAGACCTCCCAGTGGGACAAGGTGTGGAGGTGGAAGACGGTGATATTGATGATCCTGACCCTGTGTAGGCTTTGCTAACATGTATTCGTTTCTTTGTTTTTAATAAAAAAAAGTAAAAAGTAAAAAATAAAAAATAGAAAAGAAGCTTATAGAATAAGGATATAAAGAAAGAAAATGTTTTTGTACAGCTATACAACATGTTTGTGTTTTAAGGTAAGTGTTCATACAAAGGAGTCAAAAAGGTAAAAAAATTCAAAAGTTTATAAAGTAAAAAAGTTACAATAAGTTAAGGTTAATTTATTATTGAAGAAATAAACAATTTTTTTTTATAAATTTAGTGTAGATTAAGTATACTGTGTGGCCTAAGTGTGCACTGTTTATAAAGTCTACAGTAGTGTACGGTAGTGTCCTAGGTGTTCACATTCACTCACCACTCACTCAATGATTCACCCAGAGCAACTTTCAGTCCTGCAAACTTCATTCAATCCTGCAAACTCCTATATATTATAGATAATATTTTATCTTTCATACTAAATTTTTACTATATCTTTTCTATGTTTAAATATGTTTATATACACAAATGCTTACCATTGTGTTATAATTGCCTACAGTACTCAGTGCAGTAACATGCTGTATAGGTTTGTAGCCCAGGAACAATAGGCTGTTCCATATAACCAAAGAGTGTAGTAAGTGGGCTCTAACATCTAAGTTTGGGTGAGTACACTCTACGATGTTTGCACAAAGACAAAATCATCTAAGGATGCATTTCTCAGAATGTATCCTGTCATTTTAAGTGACACATGACTGTATTTAACTATCAAGGGATCAGGTATCAAGGTGGTCAATAACAATGACCTTGACAACGATCACAAACAATGACCAAAATGAAAGTAACAACTAAGCTTTTTTTTTAAACTCACTGTGACAATATAAACAAGAGGCAAAAAATAGTGCCAGCTCCCCAGTATTCCATTCCCTCACCATAAAACAAATACCAGGCTGGGGTCAGATGGATGCAGCACAGATAGGGGAGAATCTCTCACTGCCAAGGAGTTCAGAACAAAAGGCTCCTGTCTCTTTATGGAACCATAAATGGGAGACAGGGAGGGGAGGGGCTGGGAATGACTGAGTCTAAGTGGAAAAAGTGTATCAGCCAAGGCTTCCCATAAAGAAAGGGCTCTTAGTGGAGGCCCCTGGGACCTCCACCAAGACCCCTGATAAGAAGGCCTCCATATGGAGGCTCCTGAACTAGAAACGCAGATATACATGTGAGCATGACCAATAGAGAGGGTCCTTGACTGCAGCTCTCTCCAGAAAACTGCAGTGCAGTGTCTGTACACTAAGTCTTGCGTGAGGAGTACAGCTTTTTCTCATGGGGCTGCCAGGCAAAGCCTCATGACTGCCTGTGGTCAGATCGAAAATATTACACGTAGGATTTTGGCCTGGAGCCAGACTCCTTATTAACAGATATTGGCTATTGAATGAATGGTAGTAGATGGATGCTTTCTAATGGTCATAAGAGAAGAGAGAGAAGAAAAATAATAAATAGGGAGATGGGTTTCACCACAAACAAACTTTTTTCTCCAAATGATCCTGAGTGAATTTTATTAGAGCTAGTTTAGATGTTTTAATTAGCTGGAAGAAAATTGTGTCAGCACAAAACAGAAGTAAAGTTATATAAAAAACTGTCAATCTATATTTTGATATTTTCTTTCATATAACTGGAATGAAGGAAGATGAATCATTTAAATCAAAGTTGCCCTAAAGAAGAACTCCAAACAGAATGAAATGTCTTTAGTGGCGTAAGTTTCTTAGAATCTATTAGAAGGCGATAAAATTTTATGTCATTATCAGTGAGATTTTAACCATTGTGTCTATAAGTTATGCTTACTTGGTAGGACTGTTTGATAAATAAATGATGATTGATTTAAAATAAAAGGAACACTTCTTGATTTCATAATCATCCATATTGTATTATTGGTGAACATGAGATATTAAGACAGATAGAATTTAAAAGTAAGAACAAGTAAAAACAATATGGAAATTACTTGGTTTAAAGTACCACAGTCAGATATCCAGCTGTTCCCAAAATACTAACACGTTAGTAAAATCCCATATAACTCAAAGCATTTGTTTGGGATTTCAAATAATATTATGTGTTAATGAATTTGTATTTTACAAATTCAATCACCCTAGCAAACTTTAGTGAAATGTAAAGTGCCTGAAAAAGCTAATATTTGGTTCAAATATTCTTTAGTAACAAAATCTAGATTGAAATTCAAGTAAAATAACACAATACTTGAAAGAATTAAATATTAAAAGCAACAATCATATACTTATATGTAATTGAATCAAAATATATGAATATAAGTTTCTGAGGGATTTAGTCATTGGGAATAATAAATGTAAAGCATGAAAAACAAGTACATCTCAAATTCTTGAATGTTTTCTGAATTTTGTATATATGTATAATATGCTGATATATTTTGAACATGCCATGATTAATTAGTTCTTATCCTAAGTTAAATAATGGTCTAATATTTGCTTCTTCTAGGAAGCTGTAGAAACAAATTGGCGTGGTATTATCTTCCCTCAATTTTCCGTATTCTTTCCTTCAATTTGTTTTGAATTAAATATCATTAATCAACTATATTTAATTTTGTGAGAGTTTTACCTATTCTTAATGAACTCCAGTCAAAGATGACAATCTGCTTCAGGTACACAACGAAGAAGGATACAACGCATTGTTCGCTTTCATCGGTTTCTTCTAAATTTTCTTCTGGTGTGCTAGACATACACATGGCTTTCCTGAGTTGTGGAATTTACTCTTCTCTTTTTCCTGCCAAAGAAGTAGGCTTTTATTCCCATGGACAGAATGTATTAAATTGGAGGTGTTTATGGTTTCTACCACAGGCCAAACATTCTAGTGTATAGAGAACTCAAAAATGAAAAGTACATAAGGGAATGCATATGGTAATTAGCTGGATTTACTCATTCTATAATGTATACATATTTTAAAATGTGTGGTGCACCATAAATATATACAATTTTTATTTGTCAGTTAAAAATAAATAAATAAGAAATGTATATTTACTTATTATACTCAGTGAGTGAAGTCAGATTTTAGAATTGAAAAACAAAAGGATGTTGTAAATGCACAATCCAAGGAAATCTGGACCCTGTTCCTACCACCTTATGTCTACATTTTGGCCAAACACCAGAACCTGAGGTCTTCTGGGCCCTAAACAAAGCTTCATGTGTTATATTTTTATATTATTTTTTATCTTATCACTCTGTTCTCATCCAGATATCCTCTCCATAACTTGAGAGGCATCCCATGGATTTAAGGGCATTCAAACTAATAATGCAGAGCTCTATATTTTGTTTTTACCATCAAACACACTTAGCAAAATGAACCAGGG
>CAUYPO010030609.1:0-13417 GCA_963574435.1 Cheirogaleus major | reverse complement strand
TGCTTTCCACAGAGGCTGAACTAGCTTGCAGTCCCACCAGCAGTAATTTTCCTCTTTATTCTGGTCCTCACTTACCTGGAGGACTTTCAGTACTTTATAATTATAGAACATAAGAACAGCAGGTGATGGTTATCTAAAACTCCAAACACGGCAAATGTGGGAATGAGGATGCCAGTTGGCATTTGACCAGTGATTTTTAGTCTGCATTATAACCAAGCTTTACCTTTGAACTGATGATTCTACATGATATTTAGTTATTAGGTGTGAGAGAGAAGGAGCTAGAGAATGTGTTACAATTAACACTGAATTAGAGAAAAATTTCAGTGTAGGACTCTGATTAATAAAAACTTGTAAATAACTTGTAACTTGTAAATAACTTGTAAATAACTTGTAAATAATAAACTTGTAAGAAGAAAAAAAAGTAATTCTGATAGAAAAGAGAAAGAGAACAGTATAGTTAGCTAGTTAACAAATCTGAGAAATTTATAGTTTTTTTTTGGTTTATGAACTGCATGTTTGCTTTGGAAATAAATTATTAAAAGAAAAAAATGTACCCTTTCAATTTGTCATGAATCAGTCTAACACAGTGCTAAGCACATAGTTTGTAGTGACAAAGATAATCTGATAATCACGTCAGGTATTTAGTTAGCATTTTGTTTTTCATTTAAAATATATTTTTAACAATCCTCTCAATTTGTGACTAAATGCAAGATGACCTTTGAAAAGTAGGCACTGTTTTTAAAAGCCACATTACATTAAGGCTGCAAATGTTTTCAAGAATTAGAAACATGAATGTCTTAAGATTTTCCAAAAATCTCAGGACTTCTGGGGAATTTCCAATATTTGTAGGACATAAACTCTGTTGCCTCTTAACTTGGATAATCAATAAAAATGTGCTCTATGGTAAAAAGATATTTCAAGCAAAAATTACGTAAGTAGAATTAGATGAAAAGTTTGCAAGAGAAGGGTGTCTCAAAAAATTCTTGCCACATTAAATAAAATTTGATCTTGAGTTCATCCTTATGCACTACACATTTTAAGAAATGGTTCTTTAAACAAGTCTTGTGCCCTTTCTTGTTTATTTTAGTATCTCCCCCCAAATCCATAAATACAACCATATGTTAGGACAAAGCTCTATTGATGGTTTGGATACGGTATTCTCACTTTCATTTTTATCATTCACTTCTATTTATGAGAATTAATATGTATTTTTCATCAGTGATCAAATTTTGCATGTTTTTAGTTATTTGTGAGCTAGATGTTTGAGGAGTAGAATACTTTTCCTCTCATGCTTTTCAATGCCCATAATGTCAAACATGAATTTATTGAAAGTCTATCTAGGAATACTTTTTAAAAAAAAATTATGACTCTAGCAATTTTTGAGGCTGGGAGAAGAGGTAAGTAGAAATTGACTACTTGTGAAATGTTTGTTATTTGTTCACTATATAATCTTGAGCAAGATGCATAACCTTTGAGGCTTAGTCTCTCAACTATAAACAAAAACAAAAATTCATTCCTGCAAGGTCGTTGAGATGATTTAATGAGGTATGAGTAAAGTGCATAGGACGTGTAGTAAGTCCTTGATAAATGGAAGGCATTAAGTAATGGTTATGATTTCTCTCAAGGGAAATGAACAAAGGGGAAGGTAGTTCTGCCAGGAAAAAAATCCAATACGCAGTCGAATTCTGGATATCAAAACATTACCTCAGTGTTTTCTACATCTACAAAAGTGTTAATAAGTAAAATGAGGCTATGTCAATTTGTGTAATCACAAGGCCATTGGAAAACAAATCTTAATATCTTACACAGCATTAAATGTAGTATTTGAGGACTAGAAAAGAAGAACAGTGTAAATATAAAAAGAAAACAAAGTGAGAAGTACTTTAAATAAATTGAATTCCTACAGTAAATAGGCATATACAGTAAGTCACTTTTAGAACTTTGCGAACTTGATGAATAAAAATCAACCTATAAGAATAAAGGTAAGAATGCCCCCCCACCATAAAGCAGCTAGAAAGAGTATTATTTCTGTTATTATTATTATTATTATTTTAGAGACAGAATCTCACTATGTTGTCCAGGCTGGAGTGCAGTACTGGCTATTCACAGGTGAGATTGTAGTGTACTATAGCATTGAACTACTGGGCTCAAGTGATCCTCCTGCCTCAGCCTCCAGAGTAGCTGAGAGTACAGGCATGTGTCACTTTGCCTGGCTAGAACATATCAAGGAAAAAATAAAGAAGGAAGACAGAATTAATTTCCATTAGAAATCTATAATGACTTCCCCTTTGTCTTTAGTTCAATAATGACTGCAATACTTCAGTAGGCCTCAAAGATCTTATATCAGCTGGATCCTGGCTCTTTTACAGTCACATTAATCTTCACAGCTCTCTGAGCTGTAGCTGTGGTAGGTGTTTTCCAGTACCTCCAAGGCTCTGAATTTCTTTCCGCCTGTGGTCCTTGCCACAGGGTTCCCTCTGCCCAAGCAACATTCCTTCCCTTTCACCTAGCTAACTTCTGCTCATCTTTCGATTCTCAGCTAAAAACTTGTTTCCTCCTGGAACCTTTCTCTGATTCCTTAGGCTGCCAATTTTATACTTCCATGGCACCTTGCTCTCTTCTTATCACTGTTGGCCTGAATTGTTCAGTGTTTTCTACTTTCCTAATATATATTACTTGCTATGAAAACAGTAGCCATTCCTTATCTTATTCTCTGCTGTGTCTACAGAACCTACCATTTTGTCTGGCATAGTAATAATAATATCTAGCAATTGTTACTTGATAATTAATGAATGCAATTGTAGCAGGTATAACTTTCTTGTTCTTTGTCAGATACATCCTATTAGGGAAATAGATATAAAAGTTGAAACTAGCCATCCACATCATTATACTTCTTCTCCCTTCTTCTATGCTCACCAAATTATCTTCTTAGTATGTTAATATGCCCTTTTCCACACAATAACCCCAAGACATTATTAGTATCTTCACTTGATGAGCAAACTGAGGTTAAGTAACTTGCCCAAAGTGGCCCAGTCAAGATCTGAAACCAGGCCTGCATGCTCTTACCTATTCCACTCTCCCATATGGCCTTGCTGTAGTGGGAACTAGGCCAATCAAAGACTGTGAGGCTCTGATTCAATACTTATATCTATTTCTAATTATAAATGTATACAGTGGTTTCCTAGTTTTTATATTTGACTCAGATTTGGAGAGAACATAAGGCCTGCTTTGAAGCAATAGGTCTTTTCTTAGTAGACCGACATTTGACCTGCAAACATTTAGAGCCATACCCTGGCTTGCAATGACTTTACTAAGGCAATGCTGTGGTGTTACATCCTCTCTGGATAGTGAAGGACAATTCTAGGGAATGCCCCTGGCAGTGACTGCAAATTCTCTTTCCTTTATTTCTTCTTCCCTTTTTTCCTTCCTTTGTCACCCTCTTGTCTTTCTTCCTTTCATTCTTGCCCTCATCCCCCTCCTCTTACTCTTTCTTTTCTTCTACTTTTCTTTCTCATCCTTTAGTTATAAAAGCAACACCTTCTCATCACAAAAATGCAACTAAAGGCAGAAGTGTATAAAAAAGCAAAAGCCCCTTCCAACTCTCTCCCTGAAAATAACCAAATTATAGACCAATACACATTCTGCTTATGAATTATTTTATTTATTGTTTATAACAAACTTCCATGTCAAAATATATGGGCCTACCTCATTTTTAATGGCTGCATAATATTCCACAGGATGAATTTTCAGTACTGCATTTAATTATTTGTCTATTGCTGGGCATTTCAGTTTTTCTCCACAATTTGTCATTATTACAAATAATATTATAATACCTGTACAAATATCCTAACAGGGTATTTAAAAATTAAAAGAAACTTTAGTTAGTAGAATGCCCTTTTTTTGTTTTACATGACATATCTCAAATGTTGTACTGCACTCCCTAATCAACATGTGGTTACTTAATAAGACTGACATTTTGTTTGGCTCATAGAAAAAGGATTGATTATGATGACATTCTTGATTTGGAATAATGTGAAATTTTGTCGTTAACTTCTAAGAATTTTGCTAAGGGAAGGTCAAATACCTCTAATTCATCTGTATTCAGCAAATTCCTAGTCACATTCTGCTTCTATAGCTGCTTGATACAAAGGATTGTAATTAAAGGACAATATAAATTTCAATATGACAAATTATATTAACCTGAAGATCAACAAATAGCTCAGATTATCTAACTTCTATGTTATTCTTTCCTAATAAATACCAATAGTCAACACTGAAAATCATATCTTTCCTAAATAATATTTAACTAAATTGTAAAAGTAATAAATATCTATTATAGAAAATTTGAAAGAACTTAAAAATTAGCAAAACACATGAAGGAATAAAAACTCCTTTATCTCAACATCCAAAGGAAAAAATAACTAATCATAGGGGTTTGTTTTCAATATTTTTGAATCTATGAATAGATTTGCCTTTATATTGAAAATATTAGTGATAGTATTTATATGAAAATCTACATCCTTCATATTTTAGACTTAACCTATAATGTAAGCATTTTTGCATTGACAGAATCTCTTTTTAAATGTTATTGATCATTTGTGCCATTATTTATCTAATAATTCTATTGTTGAACATTTTAGTTTTTTTTTAATTTTTTACTATTATATGTAATATTTGGTGAACAACTTTGTTCATTTTTTTAATTTAAGGTTTTTTTAGGATAAATTCTAAGAATTAGAGTCAGAGTTTTGAACATCTTAAAGACTTTGAACCTAGCAAGAGTTGTATTTGATACATTTTTAAATAGTTGTTTTGATATGTGAAAACTCTCATTTTTATTTTAATTTGCATTCTTTAATTAATAGTGATATTAATAATATATATAAATATATATGGTATTTTTCTCATTTAAAGTGACTATGATCTTTGCCTTTTGCTCTTTTGTGGTCCTGGTGACTTTAAGAGATCTTTTTATAATAAAAAGCTTAACCATGTGTCTTTTTGATATGACTCTTTTTCTAGCTTATTACATGATTTCAAAATTTAAAAATTTGTATTGTTAGTATAGAATTTTTTAGATTTTTTTATGAACAAAATTTTGATCTTTACTTTCAAGATCACAAGGCCCTATCTTTCCTCCAGAGATTTTGGTATTCAACCACAATAATTTAGCTATTCATTATATGCTTTTGTTTTTATTTCACATTTGACTCTTTGCTACCTTTGTGCCTTCAGAGTACAGTGTATGTTAAGACATATACTGAAGTTTTACTCAGTAGTTGACCAATTGACTCAACACTATTTTTTTTCCAACAAGTTTCTTAACATGAAAACTACTCTGGTTAGTCCTATGGTGCAATATTCTGCATACAAGGTCAACTAATTGAATGATGAGTAACATATTTGCCAAGTTAGCAGGTATCAAGAGCAAGGGAAGGGTGAAGTTAGTGTGGTGTATGTGAGGTAGATCCCTACCTGAGGAGGTAAGGAGGGGGTTGTGCAGGTAGATGAGAACAGTGTGCACTCAAAAAGTGGTCAGTTGTGTGATAGGTTCAATCAACAAAAGCTATGGTGCTTGGAAAGAGTTTCAGCTGTCAGATGAGAGAGTTGAACCTGATGTAGCAGTTTTCAAACCAAGTTCTACAAAGGTGTTTAGGGGGCTCTGCTGGGAAAGCATGAAGAGGTAGAAGTTTATAGCCCTGTCCTCTCTTTCCACCAGAAAAATAACTCTACCTTTTCTTTCTGTTTCTATGTGAGATTTTATTTAAGAAATGATTGCAATGTTTTTTAAAATAACTATCTATTATAGAACTTTTTAAAAGTATATGAAACCAGCAAGAATAACATAATAAATTCTTATACTTCACCAATGATAATTTTGTCCTTATTTCATCTCACTTTTCCTCCATTCTTCTTTTTTAAAAATCTGAAATATTTTATTTTTTGAGACAGAGTCTCACTCTGTTGCCTGGGCTAGAGTGCCATGGCGTTAGACTAGCTCACAGCAACCTCAAACTCCTGGGCTCAAGCAATCCCTCTGCCTCAGCCTCCCGAGTAGTTGGGACTACAGGCATGAGCCACCATGCCTGGATAATTTTTTCTATATATTTTTAGTTGGCCAATTAATTTCTTTCTATTTTTAGTAGAGACGGGGTCTCGCTCTTGCTCAGGCTGGTTTCAAACTCCTGACCTTGAGTGATCTCCCTGCCTTGGCCTCCCAGAGAGCTAGGATTACAGGCGTGAGCCACCGCGCCTGGCCAACAACACAATTTTTTTTAATTGTCCATCTGTTCTCATTGATTTGTGATGCTTCCTATATTATATTAATATTATAATTTACATATAATAGAATATAAGTTCTGGCCCATCAAATCTGTTTTATTGAACTGTATCTAGTATTATGTTATAATGGCCTCATAAAAGTTATTTTATAATAATTTCAGAATAGATTTTACTATCTAGAAATGAAAGAGAGGTTTAATATCTATTTTTATCTAGATAGGTTTTAATATGTAGAAGGGCATCAATCTACTATTTTAAAATCAATTTTTAACAATGTTATTAGTCCTTCCAGATGCTACTTTAGGTCCTTTTAACTTTCTAAGAAGAAAAATGATGTTTCTAAATCCAGAGGTTTGGGTGATAGGCTCTCACCAGACATAAAAGACTTAAATTAACCAATAACTTCTGTAGTAATATATTATTTTCTGGCCTTTTCCACATCAAAATATTTGGAAAATAAATCTAGAAATCAAATCTATTCAATAACTTAATTTATGTCAAAAGTTAATTCAAGGAAAGAAATCAAGTTATAGTAAAGCTCCTGGACATAATGAAAAAGAAAAGAAATGCCATGAAAGAGAACTGGGCTTCTGTGACTTGAGCAACACATGGGAACACTTTTCCTTGCTGGCTTCTGAATTGAATCCAGGGGAAATGTGAGAAGATGGAAAGACAGAGATAAAAATGTTTGTGAAATCAAGGTAAGAGTTCAAAAACATTTTATTGATTTAGTAATCTTAATCAAGAAGGAGCAGAATAGGAAAGGAAGGTAAGGAGTTAAGCTTATGCATTTTCATTCATTGCATAAAAAATTATTTTCTTTGAGATCCAGCCCCACTTCAGAGAGAACTTTAGGGGACCAATTATTTCAGTTTTATGCTCTACCTTGACATGCTAAGTTGATGATTTATTGCTATCCATACATATTGTGAGGATGAAATTTCTAGCTTTTGTAACTTGCTTAACTTGTTTATAATATGAGGTATGAGAGATTTTGACATCTAAGATTGCTTAGGGGTAACTGGCTAATTTCTCAACCTAGGCTTAGGACACTGTGTATCAAGGTGAAAAGGAAATTAAAGACAACTTAACTAGATTTTCTGGCGATGGAAATGTGGAACCCCAAAGTACAGGCCTCGAAAACAAACTGGTCTTCTTACTAGCAAACATCCTGCATATTAGGTCAACTGAATGACTAGACTAACATAGGACATCTGATTGTCAGATAATTTCTGGGGTTCTTTTTGTAGCAAAGAATGAAAATTTGCTGGATAGGGTTATATTAGAAAAGCTAGCACCTATCATTTTAATCAGTTGCTGACAAAAGTTTGTGTTTTCTCATAGTTTAATTTACAAGGTATTGGCATCTCTCAGTTCACAAGGGCTAAGATAAGTATCTTCTGCATGGCATGGCTGATTGCACACCATCTTCTCAGGCCACCCATTGGCCTAGAACCAAACACCTGGAGAATAGTACTTCCTGATACTTCAATGGGAGGTGGTGATGGTAGTGGTTAGCTGCTGTCTCTTTTCAATCAACTCTTTTCTTCCTTCTCATTTTATATGTATTCTCCTTTTAATAACGCCATTGATTTTTACTCAGACATGATTCCACTTTGTGTCTTAATTCTTAACTCTCTATTTAAGAAATGTCTCTGTACATCTGATGGATGGAGGTTCAGGTTTAGACAATAGTCACATTATAAAAGGAACCAAAGAAGGCTTCTGGAAAAGAAATTATCCTAAGAGGGCTAACACAGCCCTGAAAATGTTAGGCTCTCTCCCCACTCCATGTTTTTATATATGTTGTTCACAGTGTCTGCAACACATTTCTTCAACTAGGTCACCCTTTCTCATATTTTATGACTTATCCTGGTCATCATACCTTTTCTAGATTGCCTCCTCTTCTAGTTTAAGTAGTTCTACCCCATGTTTCTATAGTCATCTATAATTCTCTTTGCCATAGCATTTATTATAGGATATTATAATTGGTTATTTTTGTTCTCTACCTTTACCATTAGAATATGAACTTCTTGGTGGCAAAAACTGGGTTGCATTCACTGTTGGTCCCCTGTGCCTCCCACCATGTGCAGAACAACATTCTGATAAGTAATAACTTATCAGAATAAATGAATAGAGTTTGATTTAACGACATTATTTCAGTAAGAGCATGAAGTGGTAGTGATTCAGAGAATAGCAATGCTTCTGCCATTCAGATGATACTTTGGTCCAGTTTCCATGCAGTCATGCCTTTGTCCTAGAGAGAAGGCTTGGGAAATAAAACACGAAAGAGGTGGCCTGGCATGGTGGCTCACACCTTTAAGTCGAGATGGGAAGATTGTTTGAGGCCAAGAATTCAGGACAAGCCTGGGCAATATAGCAAGACCTCCTCTCTACAAAAAATTAAAAAAAAAAAATTTTTAAAGAATAAAAATAAAATGAAAGTTTGAAAAAAATGAAAAGGGTATTTCACTAAAACTCTTGTAAGGGGTTAGACGCTCAAGGCAGGTTGAAGCTCAAGGTTATGTGTATACATAACTGAATATGTACATTCTTTCCACTCTTCTGATAACCAGCAGCAACAGGGACAACTTGTTATCAGAATCTTGGTAGCTGGGGACCAAAGTTACCCAAACAGAAGAGAGAAATTGTGTCCACCACCACAGTAGTAGATAGTTCTATGTTTCTGAGCACATGAGAAACAATATCAACCGTACTTGTACCTCTTTTCCATCCTTGTCCTTATTCTTTATTTCTTTTTTTTTTCTTGTCTTTCACTCTTTTCCTGCCATCTCTGGCCTTCATTGATTCCATTTTCTCTCTTCTCTTAGCATATCCTTTATATTTCTTCTTAAAAATTTTTAGTGGTTGCCCTGGAGTTTGCAACATACATTTATAGCTAATCTACATCCATCTTCAAATAACACTGTAATGCTTCATGGATAGTGCAGGTACCTTATAACACTATTCCCAATTCCCTGCCCCATTTCTTATAACACTGATGTCATTAATTCTACATATCAATAAGCTTTAATCATCCAATACATTGTTGCTACCATTACTTTGAACAAATAGTTATCTATTAAGAATAAGAACAAATATTTTATTTTACCTTCATTTATTCTTTCTTTTACAATCTTCTCTTTTTCATGTAGTGCCTGGCATATGATGCATGTTGAATGATAATGAACCCAATAATGAAATATAATTTTGAAGGTAGCAAGGGGGAAAGGAGGTTGGTAGTGGTTTAAGTGTTAATTCTCTAGCCTTTTGTTGTTAGGAGAAAGTAGATAAAGAAATAGAACTCTGTGATTTAAAGTTATAATGGAACCAACAGAAGTACTAAAAACAGAAAATGGTTATAGTCATGACATTCATGTAATGGAATTAGGGTATTAGGAGTTTGTGGATCCCCTAGGTTTTGCTGGAATTTCTTTCTATGTGCATATATGACAATAATCACAATAATTTTAAAAAATAGGTTACTAAAAGAAAATTATATTTAGAAAATATTTACACATGTAGGCAAATATTTAGCTACAAAAATGTTTCATGTCAATGTTGGTTATTATACTGAAATTTCAACAACCGATAAGCAATATTAGGGAATCAGTTAAATATCTCTATAATGAAATCCCATTCAGCCATTAAAATAGTGTAACTATAATAGTATGACAAAATATTCATAATATACCAAAAGTAAAAAGAGGTTAAATAGTAATCTGTTTAGTGCAGTTTAAAAACATAAATGCATTTTAAAAGTATGAAGTGTTTACAATGCATTGATGATATATTTTTTAAATTTTTAGATTTTTCTTTCTTGAAAATTATTTTATAATGATCATATATTGATTCTGTAATAAGAAAAATTGTTAGTTTACAATTTGGTAAATTTTTCTTTTGCAAAAGTGTTTACTCATTTATTTGCTTGTTTATTATTGGAAGAATACCACATTAATGAAGTGTCCTTCTTATTATATTGGGGAGTATACAATATCAGCATAACTTATTAACAGATGCTGTTAACCTTGATCACTTGGTAAATATAGTGTCTGCCAGGTCTCTCCACTGTAAAGTTACTATTTTTCCCTTCCCATACTCTGTTATTTGGTGCTGAATCAAATAACATTAATTTATTACAATTAATTAATATAATTAAATTATAATTTCATAATCTGCTTATTTTTTCATCCTTACTATAGGTGTAAAGTACTTTCAGAATTATCAAACCATACTCTAATAAGAAACAAATTTACAAACTAGAGTGCAATGTAACATCAACCAAATAACATTAACCTACATCTCTTAGAGGGGAAATATCTGCATATATTATTTGTAATTCTTCTAAGATTGGAGGATTGTCTGCTCTCTCTTTTATTTATTCATTCAATTATTTATTTATATAAGTATGAGCTCAGGCATATTTTATTTTATACTGTGGCATCTAATCTAATACTACGTTATTTATTGTGTTGCTGTTCCAGCTTTGTCCAATGGGAGAACTTTCAGGTTGGACAGAACTTCCAGCTTTGTCCAATGGCAGAATTTTCAGAACTTTCTATGTGCCTTTGACATGTCCTTATCTTTTTGTTTTTTGAGTAACTGTACTAAAAGATGCTTCAGGCTCGTCTTGTGTTTTCTCTGCCCCAGTCCTAGAAAAGCTGTTTTTCCTTTTATTGTGAACATTATTAGAAAGCAAGATCTGAATGAAGATGCACTTGTTGCTATTGGGATATTATTGTTTTAGTTTAGTGAACAGTGCTATGGAATATATGCATGTATATTAACCAATGCATATACATATATGTATAATTATCTATCTATCTATCATCTATAAAACTAAGTTTATTTGAATTCATACTGAGGTCTCCAACTCTAACACAGTACCAGATGGCTCTTTCTAGACTTCCTCCCTTGACTGCAATTTCTCTGACAGTAAGAAACCTGGCTTTCATAATCTACCATTAATTTGCTTATTTGTTCATCCTTAGTATAGGTATAAAGTACTTTCAGAATTGTCAAACCATACTCTAGTAAGAAACAAATTTACAGACTAGAGTACAATGTTAATGCACATTTTATTGTCTTTAGTCTTACAGCTTCCAATCAAAATACTGTTTTCCAAAATTACTTAGGTCAGTTCCTTTTTTTCTCACCCTACTTCTCACCTTACTTTTGAAATCATGTGTAATCAGTTAGATTCACTTGTCACTTTCTGAATTTTAATAATCAAATTGTCCCAGATTTGCCCTGTGGGAACCCCTTCAAGCTGGCTTCTGTGTACTTTTTATATATCCCTATCATTTTATGATCACTTTCTTACTTTCTGACACAAAATGTTTAAATTTAATATTTACCTCTTTCTATCCTAGCCCCAGTATAAGTCAATTCTTCAAGGAGTCCTGGGGGTATCACCCTTTTAGTGGACAGATTTAGGAAAAATGTATATAGCTGTAAGTGTACATGGATGTTTGTGTGTGTGTGTGTGTGTCTATCTAATAGTTATTTTAAATTTAAAGGTATGAAAGAAGAACCACAGGAATTTTAATGTGATTGGAAAGGTATCACCATCTCCTTTACACAATTTTTCTTTTTTATTATTTCCAGTTAAAGATATTTTTTTCTCAAGAACTACTGTTCAGCATGAATTATTTTTTGTTTTCTAATCATATTTTTATACTGTTTATATTTTGCCAGTGCTGAAACAGTGCTATTATATACCCTTTTTCTTCCTTAAAAATAAGTTTTTACAGCATTGTATGGAAAACGATGTTCAATTATGAAAAAAATCTACTTGAAAATGAAATTATTGAACATGTATAATTTAGGGACTTTTACAGACTAAATCACAAAATGTGAGATGTTAGGCCTATTGAAAATTTTAATTTAAAAAAGAAGCATTACCCCAAACAGATACTCTAATCTTATAATTAGAGGTTTTCAGACAATTTTGGTCCTCTATATCGGGTTCAAATGGTCTCATCACTGACTTTCTTCCAAAATCATTACATTACTTCTAAATGACAAATAGAAGATTTGGGACAGGGGAGAAAATCCCATAGCCATTTTTTTGTCTGTTTGTTTTTATTTTTCTTTTAGAGACAGGGTCTCAATATGTTGTCTAGGCTGACCTTGAACTCCTGGGCTCAAACTTCAGCCTCCAGAGTAGCTGTGACTCTAGGTACACACCATCACACCCAGCTCCCATACCCATTTGAACTAGGCAGTTGGTTATGCTGATTTTGAAAACCCCACAGAATTCAGGAACAGTCCTCTGTGATAAATTTTTCTAGTGTCACTTTGAAAGCTAAAGACACATTTTAATATCATAACCTTATCATCTCACAACTGAATAAAAACTTAAATGTTACACTGTTCAATAACATATATGATTATACTATTGTGGAAATATAATTAAAATTTGGACATGTCTTATAAAATGAAATAAAACAATCATTAAAAAACTTAAAAGTTTTTGTTTCTCCATTCTTGTGATACTTCACTTAGTAGAATGGGCTCCAGCTTTGGGGATGGACACGCTGGTAGCTCTGACTTGGGCGGGGCAAAGGCAATGTATGTAACCTAAACATTTGTACCCCCATAATATTCTGAATAATATATATATATGTGTATATATATATAAAATCTTAAAGTTCTTTTTCTTGTCATAAGAATTTAAGTTGGACACTAAACATAATGTGAAAACTTGTATGAGTATCTGGTGACTCTAACTTCTTAGGCATTTGAACAAAGTAGAAACTTGGGATGAGATATTAAAATTGATCTGTGATGTTTATAGATTTAATAATAGAACAATGCTGCATCTGTATAACTATAGACAACCTCATCAAACAATTTGTGTTTTTTAAAAAAAATATTTTAGTATCTTCATTATAACTATACTAAATCTAATTTTAAGGGGAAAATCCCTTAAATCATTAGAAAATTTGCAATTGCTCTTTAAACATTTTTTTTTTTTGATAGATAGATAATCTTTTTTTTTGAGACAGAGTCTCACTCTGTTGCCTGGGCTAGAGTGCCATGGCATCAGCCTAGCTCACAGCAACCTCAAACTCCTGGGCTCAAGCAATCCTTCTGCCTCAGCCTCCCGAGTAGCTGGGACTACAGGCATGTG
>CAUYPO010030608.1:0-10273 GCA_963574435.1 Cheirogaleus major | reverse complement strand
TTTTTTTTTTTGAGACAGAGTCTCACTCTGTTGCCCAGGCTAGAGTGAGTGCTGTGGCGTCAGCCTAGCTCACAGCAACCTCAAACTCCTGGGCTCAAACAATCCTTCTGCCTCAGCCTCCCAAGTAGCTGGGACTACAAGCCCGGCTAATTTTTTTCTATATATTTTTAGTTGGCCAATTAATTTCTTTCTATTTTTAGTAGAGATGGGGTCTTCCTCTTGCTTAGGCTGGTTTTGAACTCCTGACCTTGAGCGATCTGCCCGCCTTGGCCTCCCAGAGTGCTAGGGTTACAGGTGTGAGCCACCGTGCCCGGCCCTGAAATAGTTTTTAAAGGAATAAGAATATAAGATTAACAAGATAGTACCCAATCTACCATATCCTAATTAGATTCTTCTCCTTACCATTTTAAAATTAAGTCAAATACTGCCTCGAATAGAACTGTGCACAGACACAGGGGCACCCTTTATATCAAGCATAGCAAAGGGACACGAACCCCAAATATTAGAGCTCACGAGAAGAGATATAAAACCTTTGAAAGCAAATAAAATGTACTTTCTTTAGCCACTCAGTGATAGAGATCGAATGATCAAAAAGCTACCAGCGGTCTCCCAGCAGCAACTTCAATCTTGCGGATGGCTTGCCTCCACTCACACTATTTTTATAAATTGAGTGAACCCATATGTTATCCAGATAACATAATTTTGAAAGTGAATGGGGCACTATTAAAAACTTCATGGGGACAAAAAATGTAAACTGAGACTGTCTCAGACAAACCAAGATAAACAGATATACTATGGCTACAGAGCCACAATTGCTAGATGTCCCCTTGTAGTAACAGGGTTATCTAATTTAGTGGATTTCATGGAGGCGAATATAAAAAGGAAAGTGGAAATGTTGGAGTAGGTTTTCAACAATATAGACACTTGATTTGAAATGCTATTTTTCAATGAACTAGAAAATAAAGTGACAAAAATCGTGTGCACATAGAAGGGAGGGGAGCTATATTCCTCTTCTTTCATGTGACCTGTCTAGAGATTTTGTCTAAAATTGATCATTCAGGAATGGCAGGTTGTAGGCATTTAGTTTAGAGTTACAGCAGCAATTTTAAAAGTTTTAAGTAGTTATTTCCAGGGAGTGGAGCTGCAAATGAAGGAGTATTTAGGGGACTCTTCTTCTCATTTGATATCTGTTGACATGGTTTGAGACCTTCTTTACCATAAGCATGCATTGCTTTTAATTTAAAAATATTGAAAAAATTAGAAAGATGATAGTATCTAGTATTTATAAGGGTTTCAGGTAAATAATAGTAATAGCTTATATTTATTGAGCATTTAATACAAGACATGTACTGTGTTAAATGCTTAATATGGGTTATCTCATTTAATCTTCACAACAACCCCATAAATTATCATGCCCACATTCTAAATGTGGAAACTGAAACGTTGGGAGGTAATTCAACTTATTCAAAGTCACACAGCTTATAAGTACTGGAGCTGAGACATAAACCTAAGTAATCTAACTCCAAAGCCCAGCCTCCGAAATCATTCTTCTATTCTACCTCCCACTTAAACATTATGTTGCAGGGAGTATAAATTAATACATGTTTCCACATGGTATTTTGACAACATGTATCAAAACTTTTAAAGTATACATATATGCATACATACTCTGACCCAGAAATTCTATTTCCACATATTTATGCTAAGAAATAGTGGCCCAAGGAATATATGAAAGGGCATCAATCTCAGCAATGCATATGAAAGCAAAAAAAAATAATAATAATAATTGGTAACCATCAATAGAAGATTGATTTTTTAAAATTACAGTGTATTCATACAATATAATACCCTCAATCTGTACTTATGTACATGGGAGAGTTACATTAACACTGTTATAATAAAATAGCAAGTTGCAAAACAATATGCATATGTGATTCTGTTTTTGTAAAAAATAACAGTGTGGGAGTGTCTTCCCCAAAATGTCATTTTCTGGGAGAGGTCATCTCTCTGTCAACTCTACCTAACTAGTTCTTCCCCTGAAGATTTTTCAGCATGATTCTCTGTTCTCTGTCTTCATAAAAGGGTAATATATATTTATTTGTTTGTTTTCTTGTTTATTATTTGCCTGTCACCAATTTTATGCTGAATAAGGGCAGGAACCACATCAGTATTACCACTATTTACCCAGCCCCAGTGGTGTAGAATATGTGCTCCATAAATACTTGCTGAACAGATAATGAAGAAATTCATTTGCAGGTGATTTTCACTTTCAACGTTATGCCTTCATCCTTTGTTTCAGCTCTTACAAGAATGGTCAGCATGGCTTCTATAATTAGAGGGGGGGGGATGTGGGAAACTATTTTCATTGTGGTAAAGTCAATCAATCAATTAATCAATCTAGCAATAGAGGGGCAGCACTGATGGAGTTACAAACCCCATTGGATTTGTAAGACTTGATCCAGTTCAGGCACTTACTAGCTAGGGATACCTTAAACTTCACCCACATGCTCGTTTCTTTCCTTTTCTTTTTTTAAGTTTTAAAGCAGAGAATTATTATTCTCATTGAGAAATTTATTCCAATATTCATATGCAGAGCAAATAACTGGCTACCTGCCCCAAGGAGGCTGGAGAATCTTCCAGTCCTCATGGCCCTAGGTGGACCAAGAAGAGGCAAAGGGCAGGGCTGCTGAGTATGTTTTCTTCTTGTTTGTTTGTTTTATTTTTGGAAGGCATCAGAAGGTGGAAATCATAACTTCAGAGGCTGCAAAGCCTGCTTTCCCTTTCATTCTTCTCCAAGAAAATAGGCTGACCTAGTCCCAGCCTCATACTGTCAAAAGAATAATAGTCCTTCGATAAATATTTGTTGCAAAAAAGAATGAATAAATGAATATGTAAAACATTCTTTTCATTGGTCTTGCTGTGGCAGTAAAAGCCATAAAAACCATAACTGAAAAATGTAAGATTTGATAAAATAGAGTTTGGAGAAGAAAAAAATCTATTTATAAATTAATTTGTTTTCAATATAAGACCTTGTATGTAAGGTTCCAACACAGTGAATTTTTACAGTGAAGCTATAAACTCTAAAATGGGGATTATGAACGTGGACAATATAATTTATAATACTTGCATAGCTTTCAATTATTCAGGTGCTCAAAGCCCAACAAATTGAATAATGAACAGGGGTAATGAATTGAACCCTGAGAAGATGATAACAGAAAACCCTGGGTAGTCACCACCGAGGAACTCACGTACAGAAGTAGCCCTGAAAGAAATAAACTTGTTTGAAGGACACATTTTCTCTTTCAAGCCAAAACATTTACGGAACAGTAATGCAAGTAGGAATTGCTTTTAAGAAATACCTGTTAAAGGCATAAAGCTGCTAAAATAGTATATTTCAGATGACCAAACAGAGAATTAGAATCATAAATTGGCCTGTTACATTCTCCGAGAGCGCAGGTTCTCTATTTCATTATTTTTAACAACATTGAGATGGGTGGGAATGCGGTCATATAAATTATTAAGCACCATCGCTTTAGATTTAGGCTTGGTGGTGTGTTGATATTCCACAGAATTTAAAGCACGGAGTTCTCAACGGTATTTCATACAACATTGCAGATCAGGAATTTAAATAATGAAATGGCTTCTGGACTCACGGTGCAGACCTAGGTTGGATGATGCACCCTTGTGTCTCCATACAACGTTCTGAAGGAATGATGCTTATTAAGGCTTTTACCCACATCTCTGCTCCCGATGGTACCACAGACAAGTGTAACGTGCCCATGCTAAAAATCATAGTAAGATTCGAATTAAATACAATTTGCTAAAGTCAATAAATATGAACAATTCCTCTCACCCTCAACCCCTATTACCATCACACGCTATCACTCTGCACACTCGTCATCCTATTAGACAAAGTCTCTTTAAATAATAATCTCAGTTTAAATAATAATCTCTTAAAAATAATCTCAGTTTTCTAGAAGATTACAATCTGGGAGGCAATACTATATCATGACCAGTGTACTGCCTGTGGGATCGAACCTGGTTTCAAATCTTAGTTTTACTGTTTTCCAGATGTGTCTTATTGCAAACTACTTAATCTTCTAATCTTCAGTTTTTTAAATGGGGATAATAATAGTGCCTACTTCATCAGATTATTGGAAGTATTAAATGAGATAATATTTTCAAAACATTTAGTATAGCTCCTGGTCCATAGTTAGTACTCACTAAGTAGTAGCTATTATTACTGGCTAAAGCTGCATCAACAGAGATTTCTAAATGTAGCTGAGAGATACTCAGGTGCCTGGCATCTGTGAACAAGAGTCTACCATTCACAAGAGCTATTTAAATGACTGTTGTTGATTCAGGAATTCCAGTGGTGGTTAATGCTACTGTACCCTTAGGAACAACTTTGTAGCAGCAGACACTGAGAAATTCATGTGGACCAGTGCTTATTGACCTCTGGCAATTATTTTGATGGGTAGACAAAAGGGGTGCATCGGTTTGGTGAGAATTGTCAAATATGTGTTACATCTGTTAAACTTGTGCCTATATAACTTGAGTTTGATTGTTCTAATCCCGAAATATTGTTCTACCCAATGGAATTGATGATGATTAATCAAAATCTGTCCTGGAAATACAGTGCACAGCTCTAAAACTTGTCTTTCTAGTGAGAGAATCTCATATAAAATTCTCAATGGGGCCGGGCGCAGTGGCTCACGCCTGTAATCCTAGCACTTTGGGAGGCCAAGGCAGGTGGATCATTTGAGATCAGGAGTTCAAGACAAGCCTGAGCAAGAGCGAGACCATGTCTCTACCAAAAATAGAAAGAAGTTAATTGGACAGCTAAAAATATATAGAAAAAATTAGCTGGACACGGTGGCTCATGCCTGTAGTCCCAGCTACTTGGGAGGCTGAGGCAGAAGGATTGCTTGAGCCCAGGAGTTTGAGGTTGCTGTGAGCTAGGCTGACGTCACAGCACTCTAGCCCAGGCAACAAAGTGAGATTCTGTCTCAAAATAAATGAATAAATACATAAATAAAATTCTCAATGGTATTATATTTCGCCACTACAAAAAAAAAAATTTAAAACAATTTAGGTGCATCAAGACTTTTCTCAGATCCAAATATAAATCTGCTAGAACATCTGGAGTGTTTCGCATTTCATATTTGGTCACCCATGAATTAAGGGAACATCGAAGGTGAAATTAGTAGGGACTTTAAAGATCATCTGATCTGACCACTTTATATTACAGATGAGGAAACAAAGATGGCCATCAGTTTCTTTAAGGTAAAGCTAAAGACTCCCGCTCAGTAAAATTTTCTTTACATATATATAACAAGCATTTGATTTTTCCTCTTGCTATTTAAGTTCTGAAACCCGCCCCCCAAAATTGCAAGATATTTAAGTACAGGAATCCTTTTTTAAATTACCTATAATGTATATAACATATTCACTACAGATTCCCATTAAATACTGCTGAATGAATGAGTTCTAGCAGGAAGCATTTCAAACTATTATAGCTGATAGACTATGAACTTTGAACTCTAAGAAACCTTGAAAAAAAATTTTGTTTAAAGGTGACCTAGAACAACAAAAGGATAGTAATTCACAACATGACTTTGGATAAGTCAATTAACCTCTTTGGACCTCAGTTTCTTCACCTATAAAATGAAGGCATTGGCCAGGATAATGTCTGAGGAGCCTTCCAGTTCTACCATGCCACGATTCTGTGTCACTTCATTACCATGGTCTCTCTGCACAGAGTGTTAGGTTAGACCCGTCACCCCTTCTAATAGCCATTCAATCTTACTTCTAAAAGCCAGGTCCCACTGGTGTCAGAGAGTGTGCTGCTTGTTTCTAGTGCTCAGTGGAAAGTTCAGTGGTGGGGAACAGATGAGGATTGATGTCCCTGCTATGGCCACAGCTGGGAAGCAATTTCAATCCTTGTGCAGAGGGGCACTCTGCTCAGGGCCGGGGGCATTTGAGATTGCTGCAAGGAAAATGACCACTGGTACAATTCCAACACAAGAGCCTCGTGTGTTGGTGTGTCTTTTGTGCCTGGACATCACTTTCCTCTAATGAGTATTTGGTCTGAAAAAAAATGTGTGTTTGTTGATTTCCTGGCATTTAGAGGCTTCCTTTCTGTTCAGCAAAGTACAGAAATGGATCCTGTGAAATCATAGAGAGGTAGAAAATCTCCCTTTTACCCCTCATCCTGAGATCTCTGCTTAAATCAACATGTACAGCCAGCATCAGGAATCTTTGCTCTACCCTCTGGAGACTTCCAGAGTGTACACAGATTTACAAGGAACTAAAACTCTTCCCCAAACTCATAAAACTGGCACGAAGAGAATGTCTTTACAGAGGAGAAGCAAGAAGAAGGAAAAATTGGTTTAGATAAGAAGAGTAGTGTGAATATTCTGACCTGCTCTGTTTTTCACATGGGCCAATTCACCCCTCTTAGGCAACCTGGTGGTCCCCCGCTCCCGGAAGGTCACCATACTGATGCTGAACTTAGTGCAGACACCCGACTGGCATAGCACACTACAGCCTAGAACTCCTGGACTCAAGGGATCCTCCTGCCTCAGCCTCCCAAATAGCTGGGACTACAAGCGTTTGCCACTGTGCCCAGTGGTCTGAATATTCTATTTGAATAAATCTTCATAGCTAAGCGTATAGCAAAAAAATGCACCCAGAGACAAGGAAAATAGGGTGACCCTATAACAATATCAAAGAAGTAAAATGCTGTATAATTTCTCAGTTGAGGATAGATTTAAAGATTTTATTACAGCAAGTTTCATTGACAAAGTAGGGTTGCAAATAGCAGTTGCTTTCTTAGACAATGCCATGACTTAACCAAAAGCCTAGAGAAAGAACAGTACAAATAACAAATTACCTGAAGTGACAGTCTCCTCCTTCGCACCATAAATTAAACCCCTTCAACATATTTTTATCCATATTATTCATATCTCCATGTTCCCTTTCAGAGGCAAAATTTTGGCAATCTTCTAATTTTCTCCTATCTCATTTCCTCAACCATTTTAGTTACTTTTCTCTGAAATCTCTTTAGTTCCTTAGATTATGTTATGGACTGCATGTTTGTGTCCCCACTCCCAAATTCATATGTTGAAATTCTAACTCCCACCCCCCAAAAAGATGGTATCAGGAGGTGGAGCCTTGGGAGGTAATTGGGTCATAAGGATGAAACCCTCGCAATGGAATTAGTGCCCTTATAAGAAGAGACAGAAGAGAGTTTGCTTCCCCTTCCTCTCTGTTCTCTGCCCAGTGAGGATACAAGGAGAAGACGGCTGTATGTGAACCAGGAAGAGGGACTTTGTCAAGACCCTGACCATGGTGACACCCTGATCTCAGACTTCCGGCCCCCAGAACTGTGAGAAATAAATGCTTATTGTTTAAGCTGCCCATTCTGTTGTATTTTTGTTACAGCAGCCAGAAATGACCAAGACAAACTACATATTAATGGCCCCTGATGAATCACACTTCCCACTGTCCATACCTGTGGTTAGTCCCCCTTCCACACTGACTCTGTACTTGGCCATGACTTGCTTTGACCAATAGGACAGGGGCAGATATGAAAACAAAGCAGTGTAGTAGAAAAAGCTTGGGCTTTGGAGTCAGCAAGTTCTGGGTTCACATCAGAGATCCGCAATTTGTTAGTCAAGGCAATGGAAAACTGATTTAATTCCTCTGGTTCTCATTTTGAGAGGGAGGTCACAGTGGTAGAATGAGAGCCAGGTTTGGATCCTTGCTCTGTTATTTATCAGCTACAAAGACTTGTGAAAGTTATTCAACTTCTCTGAATTCTGGTTCCTCATCAATAAAATGGGTATAGTAATAGTTACCATAAAATATTTAATATTATACAATTAGTATTTCACAAGTAGTAGGCATTGAAGAAATTGCAATAATTGTTGAATGATTAATTCATACTATGTTTGACCTCCATTTTTGCAAACAAATCAACTAACATTATTAATGGCTAGCTATAATATTCATTGTATTTGTGTATTATAGTTTGGTTCAACATGTCTTTCATACATTATATATTTTTCATTGCATAAAAATTAGAATATGTTAAAAGAAACACAAAAAATAATTTCATGCCACCATAAATTAATCATCATCAATACTTTGGTGCCCAGACATTCAGACATTTCTCTAAAATCCTGGGATATAATGTAAACACTACTCGGTAGTTTGCATTTTTTTTTCCTTAAGAACATATTGTGTTTGCACTCTGGGAGGCTGAGGCGGGCGGATCACTCAAGGTCAGGAGTTCGAAACCAGTCTGAGCAAGAGCAAGATCTCATCTCTACCAAAATAGAAAGAAATTAATTGACCAACTTAAAAATATATAGAAAAAAATTAGCCGAGCATGGTGGCACATGCCTGTAGTCCCAGCTACTCAGGAGGCTGAGGCAGTACTCTAGCCTGGGCAACAAAGTAAGACTCTGTTTCAAAAAAAATAAAAGAATAAAAGAAAAGGAACATATTGTGAACATCTTTACATGTCTGTAAATATATTCCCAAGATTGCATTATTAATGGCTGAAGCATATTCCATTGTGTGGGTATGTTATAATTTGTTTAACCACTCCCAAAGTTCACATTAAATTTATGCTGCAATTGTGTTTATTTGAAACTCTAAGCCATATGCAAGTCAAATCAATCACCAGACTTCAGTAGAAAAAGATTTCATATTAAAGTTAATAAACATCTTCAATTTATACATACCACACTGGAATCTAAGAATATGAGCCTAGTCATTAAATCCACATTTGGCTCCTATCTCTCCAGGACCCAAGTCCCTGCTTGGGAACATTTGTTGACTGGAGAAGTATATTAACACAACTGCACTAATGGCACTCTTGTTGCTTGGAAAACAAATCAACCTAGCTTTGTCCCAGAGAGAGATACTGCAGGCGTTGTGAGGAAATCAAGTCTGTTTTCTCCTTCCTATGGACTTACAGAAAAACATGTTTTCCAAAGCTGATTTGTAGCTTACAGGCAAGTAGGGTTAGATTGAAAATAAGAGATGCCACTGTACTGAAGCCACTTCATCCAAGCCAAGAGAAGACTGGAGAAGATGCTGTTTGGCCTCGTGGACAACCTGTGCCCTGGGAAATAAGGAAGTGACCTGTAGAGCCAGGCTAATAACGAGCATCTCTTTTTATAATAAACCTCTTCTTTGAGTCTGACTAAATCACGAGGGCTCACTAACAATTCTCCAGAGAGAAAACCAGAAATAAGAGGCCAGTAGAATTGTACAAAAGGCTCTCAGGAATTTAGAGATGAGGTTTAGAGTCACAGCACTAACACATCAAACCCTTCCTGAGGACTCGCTGTGGGTCAGATACCATACTTAGAACATTATTGCATGTATTTAACTCATTGAATTCTCACAACAACCCCATGAGGTAGGGACTAACATTATCCACAAAGAGGCTAGGTACTTTGCCTTAGGTTTCACAGGGGAATGAGCCACCCGGAAGTCTGGTGCTTGAATGGATGTGCATAACTTCTACTACCCTGACTCTCCAGAGTTATGAGCCATTCTCCTCCGAGATAAAGCTCCCACCATTGTGCTGAAATCTTGGGTGGAAAAAATGGCCACCAATGGAAGGCTCTCTTGCACAGATCTCTTCAAAATAATCCCACGTGAAAGAAAAATATGTAGTTTTAAGGCAGAACAGGGCATTTTGATTCTAGGTTCCTATTTCAAAATCATTTCTCATCAAGAAGAGATAGAATTCGTTTTTAGCAGTTTGTGGGAAGGTTGTAGGGAATTCGTTGAAGTTCTTTACCACTGAGACTGTCCGAGGCTATAGACACTTACATGTTCAGTGTAACAGCAGAAGTCTTTCTAAACTGATACATCCATAACCTCCATCGAACTGCTGGGATTATCTAATTGTAATATAAAATATGTAACAAACAATTAACAATGTTTACACAGGCCAAGAATTTTCAAGGCACTTTTTAAAATCCTAATTCTCAGAACAGCTTCATAAATTGAATACTAGTATCACTCCACTTTAAAGATGAGGAAACAGGCCAGGCTTGGTGGCTCACGCCTGTAATCCTAGCACACTGGGAGGCCGAGGCCAAGGATGGCTCAAGGTCAGGAGTTTGAAACCAGCCTGAGCAAGAGTGAGACCCCGTCTCTACTAAAAATAGAAAGAAATTAATTGGCCAACTAAAAATATATAGAAAAAATTAGCCGGGCATGGTGGCGCATGCCTGTAGTCCCAGCT